>PVIY010058798.1:0-12309 GCA_004026745.1 Myrmecophaga tridactyla | reverse complement strand
GCAGAAGTAATTGCTTCCTTTTCAGTTTTATCTTAAATGTCAATGGATTAAACTCCCCTACTAAAAGGCAGAGATTGACAGAATGATGAAAAAGGATACTCTATATGCCATCTACAAGAGGCTTACTTTAGATACAAACAGGCTGAAAATAAAAGAGTGAAAAGGGTATTTCATGCAACCAGTAATCAAAACAGAGCTGGAGTGACTATTATCAGACAAAATAGACTTTAAGAAAGATTACAAGATACACAGAAAGATATCATATATTGATTAAAAAAAAAAAAGTTCAATCCAGAAAGAAGATGCAATGATTATCAACATATATGTACCTCACAACAGAGCCCCAAAATATATGAGGACAACAATTCCATTTACAACATCCGAAAGAATAAGACCTAAGAATAAATTTAACCAAACAGGTGAAAGACTTGTACACTGAAAACTACAAAACACTACCGAAAGAAATTTTTAAATTCCTAATTAAATGGAAAGACATCTTGTGGTCTTGGTTTGGAAGACTTAATATTGTTAAAATGTCAATACTCCTTCCTAAAGCATTCAACAAACTCACTGGAATCCCTATCAGAATTCCAGCAGCCTTCTTTGCAGAGATGGAGAAGATTACCCACAAACTCATATGGCATTGCAAGAAGTCATGGATAGCTGAAACAATCTTTAAAAAAGATGAACAAAATTGGAAGACTCACACATCCTGATTTCAAAACTTACTACAAAGTTTCAGTAATTAGAACAGTGTGGTACTGGCATAAGGATAGACATATAGACAATGGAATAAAGATTCCAGGGACAATGGAATAAAGAATCCACACATCTGTAACCAGCTGATTTTCAATAATGGTACCAAGTTCACTCAATGGTGAAAGATACTCACTTCAACAAATGATGCTGAGACAACAGTAAATCCAACTGCAAAAGAATTACCATGGACCCCTATCTCTTACCATATACAAAAATTAATTCAAAATGGATTGATGACTTAACTGTAAGAGCTAATACTATAAAATGCTTACAAGAAAACCTAGGGAAATATCTTCAGGACCATGTAGAAGGTAACGGAGTTTTAGATTCTACACTATAAAAACAAGCAACAAAAGGAAAAAAACAGATAAAATGGACCTCATCAGAATTCAAAACTTTTGTGCATCAAAGAATATTATCAAGAAAGTGAAAAGGCAACCTACAGGATGGGAGAAAATATTTGGAAACCACATAGCTGACAAAGGTTTAATATCCAGAATATATATGAACTCATACAACTCAATCACAAAAAAGACAACCCACAAAAAAGTGGCCAAGGATTTGAATAACATTCTCCAGTGAAGCTACTTAAATGGCCAATAAGCACATGAAAACGCACTCAACATCATTAGCCATCAGAAAAATGCAAATAAAAGCTAAAACAAGATGCCACTTCACATGCACTAGGACGGCTATTATTTTAAAAAATTGAAAATAAATGTTGTCAAGGAGGCAAAGATGCAGAGAAACAGGAACCTTAGGACATTGCTGGTGGGAATGTAAAATAGTGCATCAGTTTTGTGGTTCCTCAGAAAGTTAACCATAGAATTAGCATATGACCTGGCAATTCCACTCCTAAGAATGTACCAAAATAATTGAAAGCAGGGACTGAGGCAGTTATTTGTACACCAATGTTCATAGCAGCATTACTCACAATAGCCCAAAAGGTGGAAGCAACCCAAGTGTCCCTCAACATATAAGGACAATCAAAATGTGTTATATCTATGCAATGGAATATTATTCAGCTGCATGTAAAACAAAATGAAATGCTGGTACATGTTACAACATGGATGAACCCTGAAGACATTAGATTGAGTGAAATAAACCGGAAACAAAATAACAAAATTGTATAAGTGAAAATCTTATGTATGAAATACTTTGAATAAAATAAGCAAATCCACTGAGACTGAAAGTAGAATAGCGGTTACCGGGGATGGGGTGGGGGAGAGGCAGTGGGGAGTTATAGCTAAATGAGTATGAGTTTTGGTTTGGAATGATGAAAACAGTCTGGAAATAGATAGTGGTGAAAATTATACAGTATTGCCAGTGTACTTGATGTCTAAGAATTGTCCACTTAAAATGGTTAAAATTATTTTTATGTTATATATAATTTACCACAATTAAAAATAAGTTGATTAATATAAGAAAAAAAAGCCAGTGTGCAACCCTTGCTCCTCTCATCCCCTGCCATGGTCTTGATGGTAAGCATCAAGACCTCATCTCCAGATGCTGCAGCCTCCTTCAGCCTGAGTCCTTGAGTGCCTGTGTTAGGTAGGTGTGCTAATTTGAAGCTATTATCCATTCCTGTGGGTGCAGACCTATTGTGGATGGGACTTTTTGGTTAGGTTATTTCAATTGAGACATGACCCACCCCATTCCAGGTGGGTCTTAATCCTTTTACTGCAACCCTTTATGACAAGATAAAAGGACAGAAAAAGCCAAGGAGCTTAGAGAGAAACACCCAGAGATCTTACAGAGAAACTAAGAGAGGACACACAGAAGCTCAGAGAAGAGGCCACTGGAACCAGAAGTTGAAGGCAATGAAACCTAGGAGTAAAGGACCAGCAGATGCTGGCCATGTGCCTTGCTAGCTGACAGAGGAACCCCAGATAACAGCAGCCTGTCTTCAGAGAAGTATTACCCTGTTGATTACTTAACTGGGACATTGTCATGGCCTTAGAACTATTAGTTTGTAAGCTAATAAATCACCATTGTAAAAGCCAACCCATTTCCAGTATACTGCATTCCAGCAGCTTTAGCAAACTGAAACAGCAGGGTATTCCCCCTCTCCTCTAAACTACACTGGACATGGTGTTGTGTTAAAAAGAAAACACCAATGCCTCAGGAAAGAGACAGCTACCCCAGCACATACGAGCATGTTGTTATGCTTTACAGCCTCTTATCTACCTGACGGGGCCAGATGGTAAACCCCATTTTATAAATAAAGAAACTGAGACTCCTGAGGAAAAGCTAGAATGGAGTGCAGAGGTTCAGCCCCAGCTCTGTCTCTGCATCACACTGGCTGTGTGATCCTAAGCAAACCACTCTCTGGGCCTCAATTTCCTCATCTGTAAAATGAGGGAAGAAACCAAGCTTACTTCTGATGATCCTTTTCTCTCCTGCATCCTGATCCTGTGAAATAAAGTTCCACTACTCTCAAATTCTGTGCATACCTACAAAGTGTCCCCAGTTCGAGGATCTCAGGACATGCCTTAATGAAAGGTGAGAAAATTTTGCTGCTTGGCCTCTTGAGAATAAGCACAACCCTACTATCATTTTTTATATGATTAATTTTCTCAGAATGCTCTTTGCAAAGAAGATGGAAAGGAAAATATCAGCCCAGCCTGCTCTTAACCCTGAAGACTTGGGAGAGAATGGGTAGCATGGCCCTGGACGCTGGCCCCCAAGTACACTACCCTGTTCCCACTCAGTAGTTTCTCTTTCTTCCCCGGGCCATAGGCATGGGGGATGTCTCCAGTCTAACATGGGTCCACTGAAATAACCAAAGAGAGTTACTTTAGCAACTGCTAAGAGCAAGGACTACCCCTATGTTCTTACAGAGAGTCTGACTCCCTTCTCGCCACAAGCAAAGCACACCAAGTTCCATCCCACGTGGGCACTAAAGAGCTGGTTCCCACTACTCATAGCTCCTTGTGAGCTGCTACCTGCAAGCCCACCTATACACTTGGGTTTCCTCTCTAATTCCTGGCCAGTTGTTTTATTTTAATGCACTGTTCCTATGTGTTTGGAGTGGAGGGGTTGTGTTTCAGCTTGCTAAAGCTGCCAGAATGCAATATACCAAAAATAAGATGGCTTTTTCAATAGGGATTTATTAGCTTACAAATTTATAATTCTGAGGCTTTGAAAAACAGCCCTATTAAAGCATCAAGAGGAAGATACCTTCTCTGAGTAAGGCTGCTGGCATCCGGGGTTCCTCTGTCCCATAGGAAGGCACATGGCAATGTATGCTAGTCCTTCTCTCCTGGGTTCTGGTTTCAATGGCTCTCCCCAGATGTCTCTGTGCATTTTCTTTCTTTTATCCTCATAAAGGACTCCAGTAAAAAGGGATTGAGATCCACCCTGAATGGGCTGGGTCACATCTCAATTGAACCAAAAGGTCCCACCCACAATGGGTCTGCCCGCACAGGGATGGATTAAAAGAACATGGCCTTTCATGGGGTACATAACAGCTCCAAATTACCGCAGGGTGGAATTTGCATGTGTTCACTCTGCCATCTTGTGCAGAAATCCTCACTTTATTCCCTGAGTGTCTGGTATGACATGGGTCTCTAGGAGCCAAAGTACCACCTCTTTCTTTGCACTAGGGAGCGTGGGTCTTGGTTCCCTGAAGCTCTGCTGACACCATCTCCAACCCCTGGAATACCAGCCCCACATTCCTTTCCAGCTGTATAGGCTCGGCCGAAATGCACTGCTTCCTTTGCCTTCCTGCAGCAGTTAGAGACGAGCATAAAAACTGTGATGTAAATTGTGAGACAGACCTAGTGGGAACTATGGCAAACAGGACACTAGGTGTCCTATCTAAAAGGGGTAGCTTCTTCTCAGCTCCAGGCAATTTTTGTCATGCAGGACTGCTGGCTCAAAGTTGCCAGATCCTATTTGTGAAGAAAAGCCAGAAATTCAGATTTTTATGTGAAATTTCCAGATCTTTAGGTACTGGCAATCTACTCAAGTTTTTAAAAACCACCTTGTAGAGCACAAGATAGCAACCTCTGTCTTGGAGGATAAAGCTCCCAGCCTCATACCTGGAATCTGATCTCCAGTAGCTGTGTCACCTCCCATCTACCTGGCTAGACTGAGGGGACTTTGAAAAAAGGTCCACTTTCTCTTCTTTCCCTACCCCGAACAAATAAATCTCAGCATATCCAGGGTGTTCAAACAGTTTGTTGACTATAGACTGATATGTTGATTGAGGGGTGTGAATTAATGAGTCTCTCTGTGTTTCCAAAGACCATCTGGCATCCAGACACAC
Organism: Myrmecophaga tridactyla; assembly: GCA_004026745.1. Taxonomy (NCBI): domain Eukaryota; kingdom Metazoa; phylum Chordata; class Mammalia; order Pilosa; family Myrmecophagidae; genus Myrmecophaga; species Myrmecophaga tridactyla. The sequence goes on along the minus strand of PVIY010058798.1, from coordinate 7,280 downwards.
TCTTTTCAGCTGCCAACACACACTGGCAAAACAGAAATTGGGAACCTCAAAGCCCCATCTCTTTAAATTCCACAGGGCTACAGATCGCTCAGAGTCAAAGGTCTAATGCACATTAAAACAAGAAGGATAACATTTTACATCTGCTAAATCAGGCCAAAATGTGTTGATTCTAATAACACTGATAAGTACACAATAACACTGAGGCTTTCAATTGTTTCTTGTGAAGAGGCTGTGGATTGGGCTCAGGTGTTCCAAAGTTCAAGTCCCATCTCCATCCCTCCCTTACTCTCACTTCAGGCAAGTTACCTAACCTGCTTTACCTTGGCTGAAAAATGCAGATAATAACTCCTACCTTAGAGAGTGAACATGAGAGCAATATGAGATGAGGTGTGCCAAACTGCCAGCCTGCAGTAATTAATAAATAAATGCATATGCACTAATATGAGATACTGAAGCAGTATAAATTAGTACAATTTTTTAAAAAACAGTATATGTCAAAAGCACGTTTCAAACCATTCCTATCTATTCTTTTTTTTTTTTTAAAATATTTTTCAGCCCATTTAGAATTTTTTTTTTTTTTTTTAACATGGGCAGGCACCGGGAATCGAACCCGGGTCCTCTGGCATGGCAGGCAAGCATACTTGCCTGCTGAGCTACCGTGGCCCGCCCCATCTATTCTTAAAAAATAACTCAGGAAAGGGTGCACGGGTGGTTCAGTGGTAGAATGTTCGCCTTGCATGTGGGAAACAGGGGTTCGATTCCCAGACCATACACCCAAAAATAAAAATGAAATAACTCAGGAGAAAAACAAATCATAAGCATGGAGTTTTGTCATGTCGTATTACTTATAAAACAGGGATCTGGAAAGAAACAAACAGTCCAGTAATGTGAGGCCACTCAATGGCTGCTACACAACCAATTCACCTAATAATTATAAACAGCATAATACATGTAACAACACTAAGCAAATGAAGCAGAAAACAGCAGGCTATCAACATCAAATGACAAAGGTGTAAAATGTGTACTGTAGGCATATGGGCAGAGATTTGAAGGAGGCAGAAAAACTAAAGCAGCTGTTGGGCTAGAATAATGAGATTTAGGGTGATTTTTTTTCAAAACAACTTTTACTGATGTTATACGACTATGTTCACAGTAAATAATACTGTGAACGGGAAGCTTCGTGGGAATGGGGAAGATGACAACACAGCTGGCCAACAGCGAAACAACCACTAGGCACAGTCCTGAGCAAAGGAGGGGGTATGATGTCAACAAACAGAAGTATGAAATTAACGGGTGCAGAGGCACTTGTCAGGGTCATGTCTGCCTGGTCCCTGCTCCAGCTTCCTCCTGCCTGGTTTGTGTAAAGTACGCAGCAACACATAGTGGGTGTTCACACACGCAGCTGTTGTTGTTGTCAAAAATACTGGATTAGAAAACAGGAGATTCAAATTTTGGTTCTGGCTCCTCTGTGGACTCACTGTAGATTTAGCACGTGACTGAACCTCTGAATGTCAGTTTGCTCATCTGTAAAATGGGAATAACCATAGTACAGTGAAGTGGAAAGATCATTAGCCACCAACCATCGCAAAATCTGGGTCCTTCACTCACTGTATGATCACAGGCAAGTCCCTTCCTCTCTGGGTCTCAGTTTCCCCATCTGTTCACTAAAGGGAATGGAATAGAGAATTCTCTATGGACACTCTAGGTCTGATTTATTTTATTCTAAGTGCCTGGCCAGAGGTAGCTTTGAGAACATAAAAACAACATACTAATAATGGTTGTCATTTATGAATGTTTACTATGTGTCCGGCACTCTACATCACATACATTCAATGTAACATACATGCAATCGCCTACATTTAATCCCAAATGCTGCAGGGGCCCAGAGTTCAGGCCTCACACCTCCTCTCCCTTTTTCAACTACACTTACTCCTTAGAATCTAAGGACTAAATCGGACGTTCTCAACCTCAGCCAGAACCGACCATTCCTTGTGGGAAGCTGTCCTCTGCAGTGCAGTATGCTTAGCAGCATCCCCGGCTTACACCCTTTCAATGCCAGTAACACCATCCCCCAGTTGTGAAAGTCAAAAATGTCTCCAGACATTGCCAAAAGTTTCTTGGAGGCAGGGCAAAATCACCCCCAGTTGAGAACCACCAGATAAATCCAATCTCATGGCTTTATATATCATCTATACCATCTCTGTGGTGGTGACTTTCAAATTCATATCTGCAGCCTGAATCTCTTCCCTGAACTCCACACTCGTCTATCCATCTGCCTGGTGTATATCTCCCTTTGAACACATCACAGGTATCTCAGAGTCAACGTTTCTAGTACGGAACTCCTGACCTAAGACACCCCATCAAACCTGTTCCTTCCACAGTCTGCTCCACTGCAGCAAATGACACCTCCATCCTTCCTGCTACGCAGGCAAAAAAGCCTTGGAGTCAGCCTTGGCTTTCTCACTATTTCCCGCTCTTTCATAGCATATGTAATCCATCAGCAAGTCTGGGTGGCTCTACCTTCAAAATAAATCCAGCATGCAAACTCTTTTCACCACCTCCACCACTGCCACTCTGCCTCCAGCTACCACTCTCTCCCAGCTGGACGGTTGCAGTAGCCTCCTCACTGGTCTTCCCTCTGGTGCCCTTACCAGCCTGAGTCTAGTCCACAAAGGGACCAGAATGATCCCTTTAAACAAAAGTGACGACTCCTGCTTTCCAATCCTCCCAATGGCTCCCTGAATCACTCAGCATAAAATGGCTTAAGAGTCCCACATTCCCAGCAGGACTTTTACCACCTCTCCTGCCATCACCCCGTCAATCACCAGACTTTGCTAGTCTCCACACAGGCCAAACATGCTCCAGCCCCAGAGCCTCTGCACTAGTTTTCAGTCTGCCTGGGCAGTTCTTTTCCATGGCAATTTCCCCAGCTTTCCACATGATCCGGTCCCTCACCTCCTTCAGTTCTCAGCTCAATAGCACCTTCTCAGTAAGACACTCTTTTGAGCCTTTTAAAAATAATAACCCTCCCACCCACATGCCCATCCCTTCCCTGCTTTATTCTTCTTCACAGTGTTTATCATCTTCTGACAAACTAAATATTTCACTTGTTTACTTATTTATCATCTGCCTCCTCCCATCAGATGTGAGTGGAGCTTCACAGTTGTAGCCTGTCTGTCTTCTTCACAGTCATACACCCAAGCAACCAAAATAGTACCTGGCACATGAATAGCACTCGATAAATATTTGTAAATGAATCTTCCTACTAACCCTGTGTGGTAAGGATAACTATCAGCACCCCCACTTTATAAAACAAGGGGCCTGAAGCTCAGAGAGGCTGTGCTGGTTTGAAAGTGCTGTGTACCCCCAGAAAAACCATGTCCTTTAATCCTGATTCAATATTGTGGGGTGAAAACTTTTTATTAGATTGTTTCCATGGAGATGTGACATGCCCAATTGTGGGTGTGACCTTTGACTAAATGGAGATATGACTCCGCCCATTCAAGATGGGTTTTGATTAATTTACTGGAGTCCTTTAAAAGGGGAAAGCTTGGAGGAAGCTTCAACACTTGGAGAACAGCTGCTTCAGAACTGACAGAAACGCAGACATTTGGAGATGCTTGGAGTGCTGACATAAAGAGCAGATGCCCAAAAAGGGATGTTTGGAGATGCAGAGCCCAGCAGACATCACCAGGTGCCTTCCTTTGAGATGCAAGCCAGAATCCAGAGTTGTGTCCCAGAGGAGCTAAGTAAAGGTCCATAGATGCTTAGAGAGGAATCCACTGGCAGAAGAAGCTGGAAGCAACAGAACCAGGCACAAGGACAAGAAGATGCCGGCCACATGCCCTCCCATGTGACAGATATCGGCCTTTTATGAGTCAGTCGGCCTTTTATAAATGACTTTTATAAGTCATTTCTCCAGATGCCTTAGTTTGGACATTTTTTATGGCCTTAGAACTGCAAACTTATAAAGTAATAAATTCCCTTTTTAAAAGCTGTTCCATTTCTGGTACACTGCATTCTGGCAGCATTCAGCAAACCAAAACAGATGCTAAGTAACCTGTCCCAGATCCCTTAGCTAGAAAGCAATTCCCCCTGGAGCACTCAATCCACTACCCAAGATCTCCCCAAGAGTGGAACTCCAAGGCACTCAGCTGAATTTTAGATGGTTCTTAGACCAGCTTTAAAGAACACTGAAGGACATGGATAGGCTAAATGAATAAATAAATAAACTTTGACCTAAATTTCACACCTTATACAAAAATTAATAATGAGTCATGCACTTAAAAGTAAAATGTAAAACTTTAACACTTAAAAGAAAAAAAGAGAGAAAATCTTTGGGATCTAGAGCTAGGCAAAGAGTTCTTGAACTTGACACCAAAACCACAATCCATAAAAAGAAAAACTGATAAATTGGACCTCATTAAAATTTAAAATTTTGGCTCTGTGAAAGCCTTTGCAAAGAGGATAAAAGGCAAAATACAGACAGGGAGAAAATATTTGCAAACCACATATCCAACAAAGGGCTAGTATTTAGAATACCTAAAGAACTTTCAGAACTCACTGGTAAAAAACAACCTAATTAGAAAATGGGCAAAAGACATGAATAGACATTTCATCAAAAGGATATACAGATGGAAAATAAGCACATGAAAAGATGTTCAACATCAATAGCTATAGCCAGCTTGTAAGTATTATGTATCCCAGAAAAGCCATACTTTAGTCCTGATCCAATCTTGTGAGACCAATTGCTTCTTTTAATCCTGATTCAATACTGTAGGTTGGGAACTTTTGATTAGATTATCTTCACAGAGATGCAGCACACCCAATTGTGGATGTGACCTTTTAATGGGGGGAGATGTGACTCCACCCATTCCAGGTGGGTCTTGATTAGCTTACTAGAGTTTTTTAAAGGGAAGATTTTTGGAGAAACCTCAGAAATGATACAGATGACAGAGAGAGCAGATGTAGACACTTGGAGAACAGTTGCTTCAGAGAACAGAGATACGGATGTCTGGAGAGGCTTAGAGCCCAGCAGATGCTGTGTGCATTCCCATGAGATGTTAAGCAAGTCAGAAACTGGAGAGAGCCAAAGGAAGCTAAGAGATGAAAGCCAGACCAGGAGAAGGAAAGTGAGGAAGCCGCACAGGAACAGAGGCTGAAAGCAACAGAGCCCACAGAGCAAGGAACCAGCAGACTCCAGCAACATGACTTTCTATCTGTCAGAGGTTTTCCAGACCCACTGGCCTTTCTTGAGTTAAGGTAACCTCTGTTGGTGCCTTAATTTGAACACTTTCACTTCCTTTGAACTGTAAACTTGCAACTTTTTAAATTCCCTTTTTAAATGCTGTTCCATTTCTGGTATATTGCATTCTGGCAGCTTACAACTAAAACAGTAGCCTTTAGGGAACTTCAAATGAAAACCACAATGAGGTATCTTTGAACACCTCTCAGAATGGCTAAAAAAAAGTAAGATCACCAAATGCTGATAAGAAAAAAACAGATCACCCAACATTGCAGGTGGGAATGTAAAATAGTACAACCACTATGAATAACGGTTTGGCAATTTCCTGTAAAATTAAATATGCCATTACCATATGATCCAGCAATTTCATCCTTAGGTATTGACCCCAGAGAAATAAAAACCTATACACAGGGCAGGCCACGGTGGCTCAGTGGCAGAGCTCTCGCCTGCCATGCCAGAGAACCATGTTTGATTCCTGATGCCTGCCCATGTAAAAAGAAAAAAGAAAAAAAACCTGTACACAAATATTCATAGCAGCTTTTTTCAATAGTCAAAAACTGGAATTAGACCAGATGTCTTTCAGTAGGTGACTGTTTAGACAAACTGTGGCATATTCACACCAAGGAATACTATTCAGCCATAAAAGCAATGCCCTATTGATACACATAGTAATTTGGATGTATTTCCAGGAATTATGACAAGTAAAACAAGTCAATCCCAGCACTAAGACAATTCAATGGAGAAAGAATAGTCCCTGCAAAAAACAAAGCTTGGACAACTGGATATCCACATGCAAAAGAATATATAAAAATTAACTCAAATCAGTATCAAAAAACTAAATATATAACTAAAACCGTAAAACTCGCAGAAGAAAACATAGGGGTAAATCTTCATGAATGTGGATTTGGCAATGTTTTTTACATAAGACACCAAAAGCCCAAGCAACAAAACAAAACAAAAAAATAGATAAACTGGACTTCATCAGAATTTAAAACATTTGCATATCAATGGACACTATCAAGAAAGTGAAAAGACAATCTACAAAATGGGAGAAAATATTTGCAATTTGTATATATGATAAGGGTTTAGAATTCAGAATATATGAAGGACTCCTACAACTTAACAATAAAAATTCAACCCAATTTAAAAATAGGCAAAGGACTTAAAGAGACATTTCTTCAAATAAGATACACAAACAGGCAAGTTCATAAAAAATGTGCAACATCATTATCCATTAGGGAATTGCAAATCAAAACCACAATAAGACACCACTTTGTACCCATGAGGATGCTTACAATTTAAAAAAAAGAAAAAGAACAAGTGTTGATGAGTGTAAGGAGAAACTGGAACCCTTGTACCTTATTGGTGGGAATGTAAAATGGTGTAGCTGCTGTGGAAAAGTTTGGCTGTTACTCAATAAGTTAAACATAGAACTACAATATGACCCAACAATTCCACTGTAGGTATATAGCCAAAAGAATTGAAAGAGATGTTCAAATAAAAACTCATATGTAAATGTTCATAGCAGCACTATTCACAATAACCAAAACATGAAAACACCCAAATGTCCATCAACTGATTAATGAACACATAAAATGGGACGTATCTATAGAAGAAAATAATTAGTTGACCACAAAAAAAGTAATAAAGGACCAATACATGCTACAATATGGATGAACCTTGAAAACCTCATGCTGAGTAAAAAAAAAAAAGCCAGTTGCATAAGAACACATGTATGATCACATTTAAATGAAACATCTAGAATAGACAAATCTATGGAAAAGAAAGTAGATTAGTGATTGCCTAAAACTGGGGGTGGGCCTCCCCCTCTCTGCATGGGACATGACTCCCAGGGGTGTGGACCTTCCTGGCAACGTGGGACAGAGATCCTGGAATGAACTGAGACTCAGCATCAAGGGACTGAGAAAAACCCTAGAATGAGCTGAGAATTAACATCAAGGGATTGAGAGAACCTTCTCGACCAAAGGGGGAAGAGTGAAATGAGACTAAGTGTCAATGGCTGAGAGATTCCAAA
>PVIY010058797.1:0-12311 GCA_004026745.1 Myrmecophaga tridactyla | reverse complement strand
CCCAATGCTTGTGACAATGTCAGGTCTTCCCTATGTGGAGAAATTTACTATTTCCATGTCTTCCCCCAGCACTTCCAAGGAAGGATCAGGTTATACACAATGAGCTCAGCACTTAAGAACTTAGAAATAGCAGTTAAAACTCAGGAATAGATGTGACTGCTATAAGCGCTACAATTTAGGAGATTTTACAATAGGCCTTCTGCTGATAATCTATGTTCTAGAGGTCAATTCTCTGAGTTTACACATCATACTTAGTCCATATTGGTGAAGTGTTATAATATCTGTCTCTTTGTTCCTGGCTTATTTTAGTCCACATACTGTCCTCAGGGTTCAATAACTTGGTTGTATGCCTCACAACTTCATTCCTTCTTGCAGCTACTCAAAGTTCCATTGGATGTTACACCACAGTTTGACCTTATGTTTATCAGCTGATGTAAACTATGCCCATCTCCATCCATTGCAAATCATGAAAACTGCCACCATAAACACCGTGTACAAATGTCTATTCAAATCCTTGCTTTCAGTTCTTCCATGTACATACCTAATAACAGGGTTGTGGGATCCTATGGCAACTGTGTATTTGGTCTCCTATGGAGCCACCACATTGCCCTCCTAGGGGCTGAACCATTTTACTTCCCTAACAACAGTGGACACATACATCTCTCTCTCTCCACATTTTCTCTATCCCTTGTACCTTTCTGTTTGTTTTCAAAACATTTATCCAAACACCATACAATCCATCCTAAGTAAACAATCAGTGGTTTCCACTATATTCACATGGTTATATTTTCACTGCCACAATCTATCTGAGAACATTTCCATTTCTTTTGCCAAGAAAGAAGAGAAACATAAGGAAATTACAACAAGAATCCCATAGCCCACCTTGTATATCCCTCTGATGGCATTTAGTTTTGTTCTATTGCTTTTTCTTACAATTAGTTAAAGAATATTGCAATGTTACTAGTAAATATATCCTACTCTGCATTAATTGTATTTTTTCCATATGCCATCCCATTTTTAACACCTTGCAGACATGAGATTCATTTATTCTCTCTCATGTAAAAACTTTCTAGGTATTGCTAAGTTATTCAGTCCAGTATTTATCCTCTCTCTTTCCTTCTGGTGTCATATAAGCCCCTAGACTTCCACTTTCAACCATACTCACATTCAACTTTGCTAATTATACTTACAATATTGTGTAACCATCACATAGTATTTTGCTATCCATTTGTGATTTTTGACTATCAATCCTGTTGAATATTCTGTACTTCTTCAGCATCAAGTGCTCAAATTCGACCCTTTTTCTATCTCTTCATAGTCTGTTTCTCAACTTTAATTCTCAGAGTGTACTCATTATAGTTAATACATATTAGTGAGACAACACAGGATTTGTCTTTTTGTTTCTGGCTTATTTTGCACACAAAAAATCCTCAAGATTCATCCATGTTGTTGCATGCTTCATGACTTTATTCTGTCTTACAGCTGCCTACTATCGATCATATGTATATACTACAGTTTGTTTAGCCTCTTTTCCGTTGAAAGATACTTGGACTGTTTCCATCTCTAAGTAATTGTGAATATGCCACTATAAATATTGCTGTGCAAATTTCCATTCGTGTCCCTGCTTTTTCCTAGTAATGGGATTGTCCAATCATATGGCAATTCTATACTTCACTCCCTGTGGAAGTACCGAACTGTCTTTTCAAAATTACTAATTCTTCCATTTATTCATGCACCACCTTCTTACTTTCATTGAGTTCCATGTTTTCCCTTAGCTCAGTGAACCTATACAGAGGAGATCATTTGGATTTTTGATTAGTTCTTCCAGAATAAGCACTTCTTTGATGTTCATTTATTTCTTCCTTTCAATGGGTCGTGTCTTCCTGTTCCTTGCATATCTTCAAATGTTCTATTGAATTTTGGTCATTTGAATATTTTGATAGGTAACTCTGGCAATCAGATTCTCCCTCTAAAGTAAGATTTTAGTGTAGAGTAGCTGTATGTTGAATTACTTCTTCAACTCATAGCCCAGTTTATACAGATAATTCAGAATAGCCCATGGTGAACTGTGAGCTTTGACTTGCTTTGGATTCATTTCCCATTGTTTTTTCTAGTTCTTCCAGATTTTAAATTAGATCATTGGTTTTAGCTCTTTCTTCATTTATAATACAGGAATTTAGGGCCATAAATATCCCTATCAGAACTGCCTTCACTGAATCACATCTGTTTTGATATGTGTATTTGGTTGCATTTTTGTCAAGTATTTACTGATGTCTATTGCAATTTCTTCTCTGACCCACAGATTGCTTGTGTGTCTTGTTTAACCTCTGCAAGTTTGTGAATTTTCCAGGTCTTCTGCTTTCTATTGATTTCCGTATTAAATATATTGTGTTCAGAGAAAATGTTTTAGATCATTTCAATTTTTGAAAATATATTGAAATCTTTTTTGTAACAGAACATGGGGTCCATCTTGGAGAATGATCAAGGGACCATGAACAGAATATATGTCCTGCTGTTGGGTGTCCATTGTTCTCTATATATCTGTTAAGTCTACTTGATTTATCATAGTATTCAGGTTTTTGGTTTCCTTATTCCCAAGCTAATTATATATTCTGTGTATTAATGAGAGTTGTTTATTGAAGTATCAAAGTATTAATAACATGATGTCTATTTCTCAGCAGCAGTTTTCTAGTTACTGACCTTATGTATTTAATGTTCTCCAGTTAGGATAATAAACATTTATAATTGAGATTTCTTCGTGGAGAATTTTCCCTTGCATCAATAGTATGTGTCTTATTTGTCTCATATAACAGTTTTTCATTTAAAGTCTACTTTATCCAATATTTGGATAGCTACCCCACTCAGTTTGATCACAGTTTGCATGGAACATGTTTTTCCAAGCCTTTACTGTTAATCTCTTTGTTACCTTTGGACTAATGGAAGCCTTCAGATAGATCATATATTTCCTACATTCTGCCAATCTGCATCTTTTGATGAATACATTAATACATTCACATTGTGTTATTACTCTAGAGGCAATAATTATATCGAAGATTTTATCCTTTAATTTTGCATGCCATCCTTATATTTGCCTTTCTTTTATCCTCTTAGTTACACTTACTTTCTATGCTCTCCTCCAAGCTTCTCTCTCCTCTCTTTTCCTTTCAGCCTGAAGAACTCCCTTTAATATTTCTTGAGGGAGAAATATTTCCTGTTTTCCCGTGAATATTTTAAACTGTACATATGTGTGAAGGACAGTTTTCTGAGTTAAAGAATTCTTGGCTGGCAGTTTTTCTCCTTCAGAGAGAAATATATCATACTATAGCTTTCTCACCTCAATGGATTCTGATGAGAAATTGGTCTTTATTTTACTACAGTCTCTTTGTATGTAGTGAATTGCTTTTCTCCAGCTGCTTTCAGGATTCATGCTTTATCTTTGACATTTATCATTCTTGTTAGATTTATACAGGTTTAAACTTATTAGAATTCATTCATTTTTTAATATGTTGTGCTTCCTGGGTATTTGCATATATGCTAAAACTTGGAAAATTTCTCCCAAAATTTCCTCAAGTGTTCTTTCTGCCCCTTTCCACTTTTCTTATCCTTCAGGGACACCCAGGAGCATATGTTTATGCACTTCATGTTGTCATTCATTTCCCTGAGGCCCAGCTCCTGCTTTTCCATCTTTTCTCTATGTCTCTAGTCTGTATACTTCTATATCGCATCTTCTAGTTTGCCAATCCATTCTACCTCAAGTTCAAAATATGTTGTCATTTTCCTCTAGGATTTTTTAATCTCTTCTATTGTCCTTTTATTCCACAAAGTTCTGTTATCTTTTATTTCATTGTTTCAAATCTTTTTATTCAACACTATCAGAGTCACAGGATTCATTTTAGCAGAAATGTAAAAGCTGGTCCTCATTCACATAGCATTACACTTCACCAGGACTTCAATACCACCCCCAGGGGTCATATTTATTTATTTCCATGACTCTTAGTTAGTTGAGAGCAGACACATTATATTGCTCTTTTTTTTTCATTCTCAGACAGTGGTTTAATGATTACCATATAGTATTGCTGAATACATATTTTTTGAGTGACTGAAAATTACACAGAGAGATAATCATCCAAAGTCCTACCCAGGTAAAAAGCTTGTGGTTGAGGGATACGTTGACTACACTAAAGCATCTTCTTTCCTGTATCTGTCTCATGTAATGTTAGCTCGCACTCATGGGCTTCATTCATAAAGGATCTTTTTATCCATATTCATCAATTTCTTCTTAAAATCATTCAACACAAACCCTTTCATTAATTCCTTCATGGTAGGCACTGAGTGTTACTCTCAGAATAAATGAATAAGACATGTTCTTTATTTCAAAGAGATTACATCTAAATATGGCAACAAACATAGAAATGTGCACATGCTATAACCTGAGGTGGAAACTGAAGTCCTGGTGAAGTGGACCCAAAGTTTGGACTCATCTGTTGAGATTTGTGATGGCTTCCCAAAGGTGCTGGGAATTGTACTGAGCCTGGCAGGAGGAATGTTTTCCTAACATTAGCAATTCAAAGGGAGAAGAGGATATAAACCTAGCAAGAAAAGAAGACAGGGACACAAATATGCAATTGATACATTTGTAGGGTGTGGTCAAGTTTAAAAGTAGATCTTAATATCTGATGAAGAATGGTAGGGAGGGTGTGAGAAAAGGAAGACGAGCTGGGGAAGGTTTTCAACAGCAGATAACAGAGAGCTTTGAGTTTTGTCCATGAGATTGATATTCATGTTTGAAGTTATTGGAGAGTCAGTGCAGGATTTATCAAAGGTGACTTTCAAGAAAATTCTTTCCCTGTGGAAAGTTCTGGATCAGTTTCTGTTGTGAAATTTCTCAAGAAGTGATGAGGGCTGGAAATAGCACAGTGGCAGTGGGCCTGGAGGTTTGGGGAATTAGTATGGGTGGGGTTGAATCACAGCGTGTACAAATATTCTTCATGAATGCTAAACAGAATGTCAGACACGTTATCGTCATTATTTTTCTTAATTCTGTGAATTATTAAATGTAATTTCAATCTCTTTTCTGATCTAATGGGCAATGAGTTGAGACTTACAGCAGAGTCATATTCTTTTCCAAGGCATTTACTCACATTTGGAATGAAGCTCAGAGTTTGTTCCTAGATTTTGCATTTCACTAATAATTTTACTTCTTCATAAATCTAATTTTAATAAACAGTGTGGGAGCTTTACAATGCTGCTCAGTGGCAGAAAGCTTCCCCATCCATTCCCATAAACAAACAAACAAACAAACAAACAAACAAATAAATAAAAAATTTTAAAAAGCAGTGTGAGACTTATTGAAAAATTATAACTGTAGTAGAGACAGTTTCCAGAAAAATCACATCCATTTTTGCTTATTCTGAACATCGTCCATCCACAATACCACATTATCCCTATGTGTTATAAATGGCAGTTTCTCAGACTCTCTTTGTTTTTGATGACCTGGATATTTTTCAGGGGTGCTGGAAAAGTATTTTTAAAATGTCCCTGAGTTGGAATTTGTTAGATGTTCTCCTCATGATTAGACTGGGATTATGGGTGTTGGAGGAAGACACCAGAGATAAAATTCTATATTCATTACATTATGTATCCAGGGCACATCCCATCAGTGTCGCTTTTCACTGTTGATGTTGACATCCATCAACAATGTTTGCCAGGTTTCCCCACTTTAAATTTCCTCGTTTTCCTGCTTTTCCACATATCACCTTTTGGAGGGGGTTAGTACTTGAAGACACAATTTAGGAGTGGGAATCAACTCACGTTCTTGAGACAGCAGTAACTACATAAAGCTTTGCCTACTACTGTATGGGAGATTTTTGTCTTCCTTCTCATATATTACACATTTTCTTTAAATCGTTATAGACTCGTGACATTAATTTTGCACTTTGGGTTGTGATACAATACTACTTATTTATGTTGTTTTGAGGTTTATTTCCATTTGCGTGATGGGATATCTTTCAGAGGTGCTCTGTGTCTCTTGGATTTATCCCAATCATTGAATGCTTTATTTTAGTACCTATTCGTTTTTTGGTGGTACAAGGTACTCCAGGCTCTTCCTGTATATTTCTATTCCAGATCTAGGGTTAGCCATTTCTCCAAGGAAACTTTTATTGAATAATAATGTTAAAATAAAGGTCCGGGCAATATGCATGCTCCGAGTTACTAGGACATCTTGGCACTCTCCAAGGACAGAGTGAGAAAATATTTGCCTGCCTGCCAAGTTGTGCATATACACAGAAATGTAGATATGTCTACATGTAACCTTCTATCCATATTAACCTACTCATGCTGATGCATCTCATTCTAAATCATTGCCAGGTAGAATATTTACTGTTCTGCCCTTACTAATGGTTAACCACCCACTGTGCAGTGGGAAACGTACTCTCCTCACCTGACATCATCTACTTAATGGCTTGATTCCAGTATACAATTGCAGATGTGATAGAATTCTCAGCCTACACTCTGGTTAGGTAAGCTTTATCCACTAGAATACAGTATTTATGCAGCTTCTGCCCCCTTTATTTTCCAGACTGCATTCATATCCAGTATTGCCATTTCAGCACCTTTTCCCCTCATCCCCTCAGTAGGCATGTTTCATATGATTATAACACAATTAAATTGTTTTATTGTATTTAGCTTTGCATCCTGGAATTCCTTTTATCCTGACAATTATCTTCTATTTGCATATACTAAGGGGTAGTATTTGTTTTACAAAGGTCAATTTAATAAATACATAAAGTCAGGTGTCTGTAATTATTGGATTATAGAGAATAGATTCACTGCTCTAAAAAATGCTCTCTTATTCACTTATCCAACCTTCCTTCCCTCTCCCCAATCCCTTGAACCAATGTTCATTATACAGGCTCTATTATTTGGACTTACTCAGAAAGTCTTATTATTGAAATTATATTTACACAGGATGTTGAGGCTGCTTTCTTTCAATTAACAGTAATCATGTAAGATGTATGCTTGATTTTTGTGACTAGAGGGAATATTTATTTTTATGACTAAGTAATATTCCATTGTTAGATATAGTTGAGTGTGTTTATCCATTGACCTTAAAGGACATCTTGGTTGCTTTCAGATTTTGGAGATTGTATATAAAGCTGCAATACAACACCAACATTCAGGTAAAGGTTTTTGTATGGATTAAACTTATCTAATCAGCTAGATATTAAAGGGCACAATTTCTGGACTGAACGGTGAGACTAAGTTTAATTTTGCTAAATACTCCAAACTATCTTCTCACTGCACCATTTTGACTTCTCACTAGCAGTGAATGAGAGTCTGTACTGCTCCCCATTATAAATAGGCCATGGTATTATCAGTGTTTAGGTCCTCATGTATTCCCAGAGGTGTGTGATGGTATATCACTGCAGTTTAATTTTGCAATTCCCTAATGACAAATGATGTTGAGCTTATTTTCACATACTTATTTTGTCACCTGCATATCTTCTTCATTTCCATTTCTGTTCAGAATTTTTGCCCAGTTTTTTTCATTGGGTATTATTTTTTTTACTGGTGGGTGCTAAGTATTATTTGTATATATGAATACAAGTCATTTATCAATATCTATCATAGAGAATAAGTTTTATAATTTAATGAATTCCAATTAATAAATGTCCTTCTGCCATGGATCATGATTTGGGTGTTATTTCTAAAAACTGATCACCAAAGCACAGGTCACTAGATTTTCTTGGATGTTTTCTTCTAGAAGTATTATACTGTGCATTTTTGTTTTGAGTACAGGCTTAAATTTTAGTTAATTTTTGTGAAATGTATACAATGCTTGATTATATTCATTTTTTGTTTTGCACCATATTTTAGTTTGTTAGCTGTCAGAATGCAACATATCAGTGATGGATTGGCTTTTAATAAAAGGGGACTTATTTTGTTAGTTCTTCAGAGGAAAGGTAGCTAACATTCAACTGAGGTTCTTCCTTACGTAGGAAGGCACAGAGTGATCTCTGCTGGCCTTCTCTCCAGGCCTCTGGGTAACAACAACTTTCCCCGGGTTTATTTCTTTCTACATCTGTAAAGGCCTGGGCTGAGCTGCGAGTGCTGAGATGAGGTATCCTGAGCTACTTGAGCTGAACTATGTTGAGCTCTGTCACTAAGAACCAGTCAGTTAACTCAAACATTATTCATGGCAGCAGGCACACCTCTTAGGTGGCTGCAGGTGTAGTCACCAACAGATGAGGTTCACGTACCATTGGCCCATGTCCACAGCAACAGAGCTTGGTACATTCTCCTGGCCAAGTTGACAACTTAATATAACTACCACACATGGTATATGTCATTGTCCCATGGCATTTTTTGAAATGATCTTAATTTTTCCATTAAATTGCACTTGCTCCTTTGTCATAGACTAGTTGACTTTATTTGGGTGGGTCTATCTTTGAGTTCCCTAATATATGTTTGCTTGTGTGTTGAGTTCTTACAGATCAGTTCATGGGTCAATTTCACAAATACAACATGGTTTAATCATTGTATCTTTATACTTAGACTTGAAATCAGGGAGTATTGCATATTCTAGTTGTATATTCTACAACTTTGTTCTTCTTCAGTATTCTCCCGGTAATCTAGGACTTTTGCCTTACTTTTTAAACTTTAAAATTATTTTGTCAAATATCTACAAACTAACCTCTTGACATTGGTAATGTGATTAGGTTGAAAGAAATCATCAGGTGGAGATTAATGACATATTAAGGGTATTGATCTTTCTAACAATATAGATGGAAAACTTTAATTTATTTTAAATTTTTATTGTAGTAATCTGTATACAACCCAAATTTCTCATTCAAGCTATTTTCTTCATGCAATTTGTCAAGACTGATGACAATAAAATATTCTACTACCATCATCAATATCAATGGACCAACTTTTTCATCATATAGTGCAAAAAAGCTGGTCAAATGATTTTTGAGTGAAATAGAGTAAAGAGCATTTGTAGTGGAACACATTGCCTTGGGATAAAGTTCAAAATTATGGACAAGGAAGGCTTGTTAGCAATAGCATGAATGAGAAGCAGGATCATTTATTTACCCTGACATGTTCAGATTAAGGACACTAAATCTCTATATAATTAATAAGAAATAATTAAGTCAATATGTTTGCAATACAAACCATACCACATATGTTAATTTGCAGAGAGCTGCTTGTACCTAAATCTGCCTTGCTGTGGTCACTGTTCCAGCACTTTCATGAGTTACATGGATTTCGAGAATGAAACACGTGTTTCAGAATTTAACCTCCTGGGACTCTCTGATGACACAGAAGTGCAGTCCCTCCTTTTTGCTCTGTTCTTGACGATGTACCTGGTGACAGTCATTGGGAACCTGCTCATAGTCCTGGCCACCATCTCTGACACCCTCCTGCACACACCCATGTACTTCTTCCTTGCTAACCTGTCTTTTGCAGACATCTGTTTCACCTCCACCACTGTCCCAAAGATGCTGGTGAACATTCAGAAAAAGACAAAAACTGTAGGTTACAGAAACTGCCATCACCCAGATGTATTTTTTTATGGTTTATGGAGGATTAGATGACTTCTTCTTAACCATGATGGCCTATGACCATTATGTGGCCATCTGTCACCCACTGCACTACATGGTCATCATGAACCCCAGGCTCTGTGGTCTCTTGCTGCTGTTGTCATGGATGTTGAGTGCTCTGGACTCTCTTTTACATGTCCTATTGGTTCTGTGATTGACCTTTTGTACAGAGTTGGAAATTCCACCATTTTTTGTGTACTTTCTCAAGTAATCCAACTTGCATGTTCTGACACCTTCGCCAATGACCTAGTGATGTATTTTGCAAGTCGAATATTGGCTGTGATTCCACTCACTGGCATCCTTTTCTCTTACTCTAAGATTGCATGCTCTATTTTCAGAATTTCATCACATGGAGGCAAGCAAAAAGCATTTTCTGTGTGTAGGTCTCACCTTTCAGTGGTATCCTTGTTTTTTGGAACAGCACTTGGAGTATATCTTAGTTCTGCTGCTACACAAAACACAAGGGCAGCTGCAATCGTTTCTGTGATGTACACAGTGGTCACTCCCATGCTGAACCCCTTCATCTATAGTCTTAGAAACAAGGATGTAAAGCATGCCTTAAAAACAATTTCCAGCTGAGAATGTCTCTCATTAGAAGGATGCTTTGCCTCAAGTTCAGAAATTTTACTCTTCATTTACAGAGGTTAAATACTGGCAAATGTAAATCAATTTAGACATATCAGTATATAAAGGTAATATGGTATTTGCATTATTACTTGAACTTTATCTCTACATTTCATACATCAAAAACCCTTGTATATTGGGCAGGCCCCGGTGGCTCAGTGGCAGAATTCTCACCTGCTTTGCCTGAGACCCGGTTCCATTCCCGATGACTGCCCATGTAAAAAAACAAACAAATAAAGTTGTATATTCTGTATTTTCTTTAAATCATTTGACATCTAGGAATGTATTCCCAGGATTCAGAATTGAGCCTGACTCTTCTGCCTTAACATTCAGTGGTAAATGTTTAATACAGGTCATTAGGCACATATAAAATTATTGTAATTATTGGAAGGGCAGAGGTGTATTGCTCCCCGAAAGCAGAAATAAACTGCTGCTCTGTTACATGCTTTTGGCCAAAACCATTTGTCATCGGAAATGCTCTGTACCTGATGCCAGGGTTGTGTTAATCAGCTCTTGAAATAGGGCACAGTTTGGAATTGAGTCACAGCATAATGAAGTTTCAACAAGTCACTTCCATTTCCATCTGTGACTTTCTCCAGTATATTCCATAAAAGTTAGGTGATGATATAAGAGATATTACAGCCCCTGATTCTTCAATTGTTGACGGTTTTACTATCATTGGATTTCTTTCAGGAATGCAAATTTGCTCTTTAAGAATTATTTGCATAGGCAGGGACATTTTTCAGTAACTTTTCCTTAGTACTTCCTACAAAACATTGACCTCTTTTACCAATCCTGAAAAGCAATTGGGTCACTTTCTAATTGCCAACTGTTTCTTTTTTAACCATTAATGCAAGATATTAGGTAATAATATAATGGGTTTTTGTAGATGTCCTGTGTTCTTTGTGAGGTAGGATACCACTAATGCTTAGTTCATCAGAGCCATTGACAAATTAGGGTGACATTGTTTGATGAGAGATTGCTCTGAGGTAATGCCCAGTTAGGGGAAAAAAGATGTGGTCATTTATTTAATTCACTTTATATCTTTTGCAGAGCTATCAATTAATTTATAATGCAATGTATTAACCCAAGAATCAGACCCCGTTTTAGTCATATCCATGTCAGAAATGTAATTCACAGAGAAAAGAGATTTGATTCATGCAGCACTGCAAAGTTCTTGGTTTTGATTGTGCCATAATCTGAGGATTACAATTCTCACTTTGTCATTTTTTTATTTCTCTACAGGGCAAATAAAAGACCCACCTTATTCCACATTTCTTTAGTTTGAATACTTAACAAAATATTGTATCACATAAACCAGACAGTTTTCCAAAAGTCTTTGATAAGCACTTTCTTTAGGGATGACTATAAAAAATAGATAGTGAATCATATTTTGTCCTTGCTAAACATGAGCTAGTTGTATACATTTACCTAAAGTACCCAGCATCATTGTGGTCTCACTTCCAACTAGTTTATCTATCAATTCCCAGAATCTTATCCAGGAAGATCCATGCATTTGCAATCAGTCCCTGTATCTAATAATTTACTTGAATTACTCCTTTTCTGAAAGCAGAAATATTTTTTCAATAAAACTCTATAAAAATTCATGAAGAAAATTAGCAGATGTATACTCTCAAAATCTTTGAAAAAGCTAGAGGTATGTCTTTCAAGTAGAAAAAAACTGGAAGAAAAAATAAAACACTAGACAACCATCCAGCCAGTAAATTTGATACTTCTGCTATCCTCAGGAACTTGGTATAATCAAGAAGACTCCAATAAAGTGTAAGATTGGCAAATGCAGCATTTCCTGCAATTTAGGTAGTAAGAAGCTCTTTCCATTAAGTATTGATTACATATGCACCTACTAGTTGACCATCCTCTCCAACATAAGATCCAAAAGTGGAGGGGTGGAGAAATTTCTCTTAAGGGCCAGTCCACCTCATCCATCTCACACCATATCATGTAGACACCATGCAGGATGCAAAACTTACTTATACTTGAGCGTCCTTCAGGAGGAAGGATGATTGTATCTCCTTCAAAATTTCCATAGACTTCCTGTTTGCTTTCCAATGCTCCCAGCTA
>PVIY010058796.1:0-12313 GCA_004026745.1 Myrmecophaga tridactyla | reverse complement strand
AATATGTGCTTCCTACAGCAATCAGGTTATTTGTACTCAGAATATAAAAATGATAATCATGGCACAATCTGATTAAAATCACTTAGCAGCTCACCCAAAATAAAGTTTGAGGTATTTATAGCACATAAACTCTAATGATCATTATGAGCAAGAAGATAAATAAAAGATGAGCTAAAGAGTGACCAGAGGACCCTGAAACAAGCTCACAGGAGGAGGGTTACTAATAAGAAGCAGCTTTATTGAAATGTTCCAGAAAGACTACACATTTTAAAGTGTAATGTATTATTGAATGCAATTGTATGCTAAGGGTTTCTTGAAAACAAAGTAATTGGTTGAAGAAGAAATCATCAGACCCAACAAATACATTCCCTCATGCCATACTCTCCCAGTAGATGCTTATAGTTTTATTAATCACAAAGGTGGAAAGACACCAGTGATCTGAGAGCTACTTAGCACACTGAAGGGAAAAATAATTCTAACAGATAACTTTTAATATTCACCCTAAAACAAAACAAAGCAAAAACAAACATTCTATAGAGACATTAATTAGCTAAAGAAAAAAGACATACAGCCAGCTTGCATCCCCTTATTGCAGTTTCTTCCTGTCACAAAACTCCAATCAACTTAAATATTTATTTGCAGCCAAGCATGATCTTCAACCTCTAAATTGAGATTCTTAAATAAAAAAGATTAAAATCTAATCTCAAAGAAACAGAGATAACGTAACATTCATTGTAAGAATGGAACATACATTAATAAGAGGAACAGGTAAAGAAGACCAGAATTCTAGGAAGTAGACAATGTAAATAGGAAAAATTTTAAATAGAAATAGAAAATGTGGCACAGAAAATTTGAAAATTTTTCCAGAAAGTAAAGACATAGCTATGAGAAAAGAAAAGTGATTAAAAAAATTGGATAAATATAAAAGTGACTACATGTAACTGCTATAATATATACAATCTAAGACTCCTTTGCTTGGAAAATGTGCAATTATATGGGAATTTTGCAAATTGTATATGGCAGACCATTACTTATAAGACACATCTTAATTTCAGAGGTGCTAAAAATGTGGAAAGCAGACTTTATACGTACAATAAAATTTGGCAACAAAAAAGAAAAAAGAAAAATTGGAAAATTAATTTAATAAAGAAATAATAAAAGAAAATACCTAGATTTAAGGGAAATGGCATTTCAAATTCCAAATGGCCAATAAGATCCTAGCAGAATGAATTAAATAGATAAACATCAATTCGCAAATATGTTAAATTCTAAAATACTGAGAATTTAAATTCTAATTTAGAATTTTAAATTAGAATTTTAAATTCTAAAATACTGAGATGAAAATATCCAAAAGAATCCCCAAAGAATCAACCTAAAGAAAAGAAATAGTTTTCATTGATCTTTACAGGGAAAATTCTGAAGTCTAGTTTTTTTATAATCAGCCACAATATCAATCATTAAGATGAATGTTTTCAGTTATTCAAGGATTCAAAAATTTTACTTACCAGAGTTTCTCAGCAAATGACAGGATATACTCTAACAAAATGGGGAGCAATAATATAGGGAAGATATGGGATCCAAGAAACAGTCCAAAACAGAATAAAACCACCCAAGGTGGTTATGGTAAAGGAACAAGCTAAGGGTTATACAATATGTACTTAACAATGGAAACCTCTGATGGCTCCTACTTGGTTGTGAGTCCTTTCGTCTGGAAATATTTTGAAATCAATGTGTGTTTCTCCCTCTTTAATCTCATATTATCTAACAAACTCTGTGAGTGTGGTATTGATCTTTATATTTCAAGATACAAGAATCAAAATGAAAACAAAGAAAATATAGGTAACCCAGAGATAGAGTGCCTTATATTTTTGTCTTTCTCTCCAGTTTGGGGGAAAGATGAAATCTTATTTGAATGTTCAGGGGATAAGTGAATCTTGTTAGGTAGACTCATGATGTTTTAATGTTGCTGCTTGACAGTTCATATATGGATAGAAGGATGTGAATGGATTTTAAGTAAACAAAGGAAAGGATTTACCTGTTGTCAATTCAACATCACTACTTCCCCCGTAGAAATTTTCTCAAGAAATTTAGGAGAGATTTTGACACTGACAGGTCTTCAAGTAAGAAAAATATCAAGTTTCTATTTAACTAGGCTCAATAATACAATAATCAGCTGAAGGTACAGGTAGTGATTTCTCCTTCACATTCCGGATATCACAGTGAATACTGGGTAAGGAGCTTACACGCACACACTGTGGCAGTTTCATTACATTAACTGCCCCAGCTCATTCCTTTCAGCACCCATGCCTTTAGCTATATGACGTTTCAGGGCTCTCCCACTCTTATTATGGGTCTTTGCCATGTGACTTGCCTTGGCCAATGAGGTGTGAGCCTACACAATGCAAGCAGGACTATGGGGCTTGCTCTCTATTGATCTTTACCTTTCCGTAAGCACGCATCGGGGCTAGCCTGCTAGATGACAAGAATGGTTAGTTCTGTCAAGAAAAGATAAGTAGTATTTTGAAAGTATCTTCTTCAAGGACATTGAGATTATTACACTAGTCTTGTCTGGGCTGACTCATATCTATGTGGACAGCTGTGGATTTAGCTGAAGTTTGCTTGTTTATGATGACTTTGCCTAGAAATACTGAGATATATATCTCTCTTCCTGTAGTTGGTCTGTCAGAATTTTTGCATAGCAGCAGGTTGCAAAATCCAAAAATCAGCAAGAGGACTTGTCTGGATATTCAAATTTGATTCTAACCTTAGTTCCCACTACAGTTTTGAATCTCCTATTGGCCAAAACAATCAGATGGCCGGGTTCGAATACAGAAGTGGAAATATATACTGCATATCTGGAAAGAGATATCTGCAATGACATTACAAGCAAATAGATGCAGGGAGGGAAAATTATTTGAACTTTTTTTTTTTCTTTTGCATGGGCAGGCACTGGAAATCAAACCCGGGTCTCCGGCATGGCAGGCGAGAACTGCGCCTGCTGAGCCACTGTGGCCCGCCCTATTTGAACACTTTCATAATCTGCTGAAAGGGTATTTGATAGTCATGAAGGCTTGAGTCCTATTGTATGCATATAAGGGTCTGAGTGTTGGTAAACCACCTAAAAGACTTGAATTTCTGGTTTTAAACAGGGGTATTGGGACTAGTAAGATTACTTTTGATATTCTCTAGAAGGTTAGAGGATAGTTCTAATTATAATGCTCCTCAAATGTATTCTTAGAAATATTTTTTGTGATGAATCAGGTAGTATGATTGGGTGGGCATAGGGGCAATGGCGCGACCAAGAATACAGAAAATTCTTCTAGCGGCAGAGGATTTCTTCTAGTCACCATTAACAACTGCAGTGTCTGGACTTTGAGAACACTAAGAACTCACTTCTGCAAGGCTGAATTGCAGACGTGAGAAAAGGTTCATAATATGACACAAAGCAATAAACAGTATTGATAGTTGTGTCTAGCCACAATCCTATGAAATAATAACCAATGCCTATGTAATAATGAGTAACTGAGCTTAGCAGTATAGATGGTGCACTTATCCATCTGGCATGGTTCGGACCAATTGCACTCTAATATTAGCAGTATTTATAGAAGATTGGAAGTAAAATGAGATTTTTTTCCTTTTTTCTTATATTTTGAAATTTTCTATAATTAAAACATGTTGCAAAAAAAGGAAAGTTTGGGTTTTGAAATATGTGCTTCATAGTAATAATGAGTTTTTATCAAATGTTACTTAGGTCACATAAATGAATTCATAAAACAATAATATATTGTAAATAGTTAATTAGTTGATAAAGCTGTATTGTGTAAATTAAAATGAACTACTTTATTGATAGAAAAATCTAATACCTATTCATTTATGATATAATGTCAGGAATAACTTCTTGGTATATTTACACTGCACAATTTATTTGATTATTGAAGCAATTTCTGGTGAAGTATTCTAAAAATGATTAGAAAATTATTTTGTAAAAAAATTCATAAGACATAATATGAAAACATTTCTGAAAAATGATCTTTAACAATATTGCCTTAATGTAATTATAGAAGATTTCTGTAGAAAAATTATTTACTGTTTTGTAATCACCCTGGAGAAATAGTAACATCTTGTTATCATTAATATTAATTTTCATTAAAATTTTTTACTTTTACATTAATTATCATAGATATACCTCTATAAAAATTTATTTGTATTATAAATTAAACTTTTAAAGGTTCAATTAACCAATATTCCTACTTGGGGTATTCTTCAGAAAATTGAACAAATATTATGTTTGTAGAAAACTTCAATGTCTGCTACCATTATTATCACTCAACTGAAAACATTGTTTTGTCATACCATATTATTTCTTGATTTCCCAGTTTATAAAGTACAGAAACATGTACTGTTAAAATATCTTTGCATGGGTAATCAATAAATATGTAAATGATTCATTATTTTCCAAATTCAATAAATACAAAGTTATCTTAACTTCTGATCTATCTTAGCAACAGAATCTCAGAAATATATACTTGTGTTTTAGTGAGAGTAATGACAATATAAAATGAGAAAAATCAGAGAATTAGGTAAGAATAACTGAAAAATGACATTTTAACAGTGGTGTTAAAACTTTTCAATAATGGAGAATAATACTTCTCCAGCTGTTTGATGTTATTGAGAGAATTTTAGGTCAGAATAAACACTTGTCATTTTAATATTGTATGAAAGATTCAAAGAGAGTATGGTATAAAGCATTTTATTTACTTGCCAAAAACAACAACATATACGATGTGTATACACATTTGACTTTTCAGTTATGCCATATGGCATGCATCTTTCCCTTTCGCACTCTTTTTAAAATAATTTAATATCAATAGTCAACAAACATGTTTTTGGTCTGGCATCATATATTCTCGCTTTTAGTGTTTCATATACTAATGTAACTCATGTTTCTTACCTTCATTGTTCATAATTAAGGGAAAACAATAAGAAAAATAAAGATAGTTTGCATGCTATATATTGCAGAGGATAAGGCAGATGTACTGGTTTGAAAGGATGTACGTCCCCTAGAAAAGCCATATTTTAATCTAAATCCCATTTCATAAAGGCAGAATAATCCCTATTCAATACTGTATGTTTGAAACTATAATCAGATCATCTCCCTGGAGATGTGATTTAATCAAGAGTGGTTGTTAAACATGTCTCCACCCATTTGGGTGGGTCTTGATAAGTTTCTGGGGTCCTAGAAAAGAGGAAACATTTTAGAGAATAAAAGAGATTCAGAGACAGCAGAGCAGAACGACATAGCCACAAGAAGCAGAGTCCACCAGCCAGCGACCTTTGGAGATGAAGAAGGGAAATGTCTCCCGGGGAGCTTCATGAAACAGGAAACCAGAAGAAGAAGCTAGCTGATGACGCTGTGTTTGCCATGTGCCCTTCCAGATGAGGGAGGAACCCTGACCATGTTTGCCATGTGCTTTTCTAGTTGAGAGGGAAACTCTGACTGTGTTTGCCATGTGCCTTCTCACTTGAGAGAGAAACCCTGAACTTCATCGGCCTTCCTAAACCAAGGCATCTTTCCCGGATGCCTTAGATTGGACATTTCTATATTCTTGTTTGAATTGGGACATTTTCTCAGCCTTGGAACTGTAAACTAGGCAACTGAATAAATTCTCCTTTTTTAAAGTCATTCTGTTTCTGGTATATTGCATTCCAGCAAACTAGAACAGCAGGTATTACTGGAATCATGGAGATTAGAAAGATGATCAAGAATGCTCCTCAGTGACTTGGAGAAAGAGTCACAGAGCAGATTACTTCTGATTGAGGTCTAGAGGGAGCGGTGGAGGCTTCAGTGGATAATGGCCCCATAGGTCATTCCCGGACTTCTTGGAAGGAGGCTCTCACTGCGTAACACACACACAATGGATAAGAAGTAAAAGTTAAAGAGTCCAAACTTCTCTTTTAATTTTACCTTAACAGCTCCAGAGACTATGCTTGTAGTGATATTTCAGTACATCAGGGACAATACTATTTTAACCTAAGAGGTAAGAAATTACAGTAGTTTGATGGATTTCTCCCCTGGCTTATATATTCCTTTTGTTTGCTGGTAAGCTAGTTGTTCTGCTCTAAGGCAAAAAATGCTGTCCAAGTATTAGGAGAAGGATCCCAGTGCCAAACCTAACAACAGGGGGCACTTTTCAGTGAGGATGCTAAGAATAGCATTAAGGGAACTAATGCAGCTCTAGAAAGTTAGCACACAGCAGGAGTCCAATGGAGCAGAAGAAGTAGTACTAAGGGATTAGACAGAAGCACAGGAAGAAAACAAGAGTATAAAGGGAATTCAATGAGAGGCCTTAAAGGAATTAACAAGACAGCAGGAGAAAGAAAACTGCGGAGCAAAAAAGGAAAATATACACCAACACATAAAAGAGAATGGTGAGGGAAAGAGAGATTACAGAAAAACAACTGAAAGACTTTATAAGGCCTCTACATATGAGGTTTTTAGAGAGGTTACTAAAGGTCAAAAGATACAAAAATTACTGAGCACTGAGAAGCAAATATTATTGTGCAAAACAATAATAGACGGAGAGAGAAGGAGGCAGACAAACAGGCATGAGATCAAAAAGGCTTGTCTGAGTTGAATGTTTTGCTATCCCTGACCACAGAATACTTTCTAGGATTATAATGCACCAGCATTTCATGGGAATCATAAATATATACCATGTCTGTCCATCTTAAGTTCTTCCCATCTGCTTTCTGTCTTTAGAAAATAATGCAGTTCTGTTCTTTATTGATTTAATGTTTAAATCATTTTATGTTTTTAGTTTTTAGTGTCTTCTCTAAACTTTATACACCTACATGAACACACATACATAATTGACTTGAGATTAACTTCAGGTATTATAACACTTCATAGGTAGTGCAGCACTTACAACTGTAGACTCAATTTCTCCCTCCCCTCCTTTCTACCACGGTGACCACACATTTGCTCTTTCATGTAATGTAAAGTCAAAATGCATTGCTACAAACTTTGTTTTAGACAATAAGTTATCTTTTAGAGCAAATAAAACTATTTTTAAAAGAATTTTATTTTATTACTATTATATGGGAGGTTGAATTAATTTAGTTAGGAGTAAGGGTGGGCCTAAGGCTTGTTGGTTTGTTTTTTCTATGGTTATCTTTATTGCACCTCAGCCTTCAAATTCCTCCAGTGGATGCCTTGTGTTTGGGGTTGAGGTTGGTTTGCCAGAATTTTTTTTTTCCTCAATGCTCCAACCTCAGTTTTATATCTTTCCTTTCTGCTGCTTCTTAGAGAGGTTTTTCTTACATGCTATTCTTCCTTCTGCCTCTTCCAGAGGTTACTTATTACTCGATGTTTGTAAGCCTGTTGGGGGAGGGAGCAGTAGAGCATGTTGTTTATTCTTATTAAGCCTCATTCTTAGGCAGACGCAATGTTCCTGGGTCCCTTCAGGGCTTCTTTCATTTCCCTGGTGTAGCTCTGGACCCAGCACTCATTCCTGACCCTCATCCAGGAATAACTATATATTTTTTCTGTTCCCTTCCTCCAGATGCATTGTCACCTAAGGGTGACAGTGTTTATTGCCCTTCCCCTCTTAGATTAAGACGTTTCTTCTATAGAGGATACATGAGTAAAGTCTAGGCAAAGTTTGTGTGCCTCTTGCAGTGTTGTTTTTTTTTCTTTTTTTTACCTCCTCAGGCTTGCATCCCAAAGGACATAATTTTAAAACTTTCTTCAACCTTTTTTGTGAGTTCCAGGTGAGTTGAGTTTTGGAAAAAAAATCCCTGAAGAGATTGCAGATTCCCCAGTTCCTGCGGACCTGAGGATGTTACATTCTTTCACTAACGCATACCAGTACTCCACCAACTACCTTAACTGTTTCCAATGACAATATCAGTTTGCAACCCCGCCAGGCAAGCAGGTCCTTGCACCTTGTCTCTTCGTGCAGGCACCTGTCTCTCCTTGGACTGTGAGTCACTTGGTTGCCCTATGTCCTGAACCTTTCTGCTGGGTTCAAGAAAACTGATAAATATTCTTATTTGTCTAGCTTGTTTTTATTTTAAGTCTGGGAATGATACGTTTTTTTCCATCACTGAATCTAAAAGCTGAATCCAGAAGATACATTGCACTTATTTTTTTTTTAATTTGCTACCTAGAAGTTGGAAAAATAGTATATACTTAAAAACTATGTAAAGAAAAAAGTTTTATTTTTCGATTCCAGTAATTTAAAATAGATAAATGACAACATATTTTCTGAATAGATTTTATTTAAATTCTCTATTATCAATGCACTTTAAAGTTTTAAACGTACAAAGGAACTAATAACAATGAAGTGACTGATTAAATAAGGCCAGTACTTAAATATTTACTTAAATTTCTGTGAGTGTATTCACTTTTTGAACAGAGAGATAGGCATACTGGATTTACTATAAAATGAAGCATCAATATAAATTTTTCTATAAAACTACTTCACATTATTTCTAATGTTCACCTAACTGAAAATTGTATGCATTTTTAAATTACTATACGTAAGTTCGGGGAAATTATGAGATAATATATTATTTATTAAATATACCTTTCATGCAAATGATGAAAAATAACAATTTTCAGTCAAAGTCAATGTCAATTTATTTTGCTTTGAGTAACTTTATTATTAATTATGTATTTTGAAAAGGAGATAATAATATGTGTATTTGCCAAGGTACTTCAGAGAAATAGAGAAAAGATAGGATATCTACATATATATATATGTATATGTAAGTATTAGGAGATGATAGAAATTGTTTCTTGAACCATGGGATTTAGCAAGTTTGAATTTTGTACGGCAGTCTTCAAGTTGAAAACTCATCGAAAGTGACACTGAATTTCCCAAGAGAAGCCATAAGTTGGAATTCCAATGAGGGTGACAATAAATTCCCCAGGAGAAATTGGTTGGCTGAAGTAGATATAGAAATTATTTCTGAATGCTGAAATCCTTAGTTCTCCCTTTAAAGCTGCTAATCGATTGGATGTAGAGACTCCTTTCATTGCTGAAAATCTCTTTTGATGATTTTAGATGAAATCAGCCATAGGTGCATTCAACTGATTAATGATTTAGATCCATCTATGAAATACCCTCACAGTAAAGATCAGGCCAGTGCTATCTTGACCAAACAACCAGACAACATAACCTGGCCAGGCTGACACTTGAAATTAATGATCATAGTATGGATTACAAATGAAGCTTAGAATGTTCTGATTAATTTCTTTTTTCAAAGTACGTATTTGTATCTATCAATTGAGGAGGTATTAATGATATTTATAAACTTTATAAATTTACTTTATTTACTTTATTCATTGCTTTCATTCTGCACTCATTTTATAAGATTATATAACAAATAATCATGCATTTAGTGGCTTTAAACAATGTGTATTATTTCACAGTTTCTCAGAGTTGAATCTTTTGTCAGAGTCTAAAGGGCTGAAATCAAGGTGTCTGAAATCTAGGTGTTGACTGAGACTGTGATTTCATCTAAGTTCACTGAATTCAATTCCTTGCAGTTTGGGAACTGAGACCCCTAATTTCTTGCTGGCTGTTAGCAGGGGCCATTCTCAGTCACACAGGTTATCAGCCATTCTCTGCCACATAGCCTTCTCCACAACATGGCAGTTTGCTTCTCCAAGGCCAGCAAGACATCTGCCACAATTTTGAATCTTTCTACCTCTTCCACCTTTGACTCCTAAACATGCCTTTAAAGGTCTCATCTGATTAGGGCAGACCCACCAGGAAAGTCCATAACTTAAAGTCAACGGATTAGAGACTTCATTATCTCTGCAAAATCCCTTCACTACTGCATCTGGATCAGTACCTGAACAATTGGGAGAAAGTTTGTACTCAGGGAGGATACAGGACTCCTAGGGACCATCTTAGAATTCTAACTACCACACATACATAGACAAACAGAATATGCTAGTTTTGATAGAATTCATAGAAAGGGTCATATCTTGGATCAGAAAATTACTACAATATTTTACAAATGCTATTCTGAGTTTGTAAAAATTATGCAGAAATTGAAATAAATTGGGATATTCAGGTAGTGTAAGTATAAATAAACTCTAAAAGTATAATAAACAATTTTATTCTATATTTTGAGGAACAACAGTTTGATTTTGACCCTTTTATTATTTATAATGTTAAAAGATACTCAACAATATATTTAACCATAAAAAATAGCCTTGCACATTAGACGGAACATCACCGAAATCTAGTCATATATTTCGATGAAATAGAAAGTTCATATTTCACATTTTTTTAATAATTAGCTAAAATGAAATTAGTTTTCATTGATTAATTGTATTTGGGCTTAATATGTATTTCGCAATTGAGTGATCTTTTCTAGCTTAATAAATGGCTTATTCAATTGGCCCAGCTAGATATACTGATATTTCCACTGGGTAATACAAAGTCTTATTTTAGACATCTACAGGTTTCACTGCATATTTTACACATTAGACCCTAGAATGCACTAATCAAGAGAAACATATCAGAAGCTTAAAAGTTCTATACTTTATTAATCTTTATACACTTTTGGCATATTCAGAAATCTATGTTAAAATATATCACTCTCAAGTCTTCAATTCAAAATCTAATTTCAGAGCCTATGATATTTCAGTATTGAGCACTTTATTGCTATGTAATTATATTTTGTCACAAACTGCAAAAAAATCATCCATTCATTTGTACTAATTTGCCCTGATGTAGAGAAAATACATATTTTTTTTATTTTTGAAGATTGAGGACTGAGTTATATATATATATAACACATATAGGATCACAACATACACTTAGAAATTTATGAATTTTCCAGTACATATCCCACTTTCTTAAGAAGTGAAGCATGGGTTTTTAAACAACAAAATGGTCATTCATTTGTCCTGTGACTTTGGGAAGCAAACTTCATTTCTTCTGCTGCACAGCTTCAGCATATGCTAATAAGGAGTCTCTTTCTGGCAAACAAATTCTATAAAATCTCTGAAGTGGAAGGATGACTAGTGATCTTCCCCAGGATTGCTGCTCTGATTTTTAGCTATTTATAAACACTCAGAGAGGAGAATAGCAGAAGATCCTATCTATATCTACCTATCCATCTATCTCTTTCTATTCTCTCATCTATCTACCTATTTATCTATCTCTATAATTCTTCAAATGTTTTATTGATATTATTATTCTTTCCAGAGAAGGTACTATTAAACTAGTTGTAGAAAATGTCATTGCACATGTATACAAGAAGAAAAATGGAACAAAAACAACATTGACCACAGAAATACCTTTGCTTGGTCTTCCAGATCAATGGAGAAGGAATAGTTTCTCTGAAAAGAAAAAGACTCAAAAATCCCTACCACTGAGAGAGTGTTTTTCAATAGTTCAGTGGATAAATTTTACACACAGATAACACTAGTGCAGAGCCTAAGGTCATCAAATACAGTGTTTCAGATTAAACACTCAGAGTCTGAAATGTTAAATGGATTTTTTGTTTAGACTCAATACATTAAAAAAAAAATTAGACTCACCTAGATTTCCTCAAGCACAGGGGATGTATTTATATATTTATGTATTTATAGGTTTTATTTTTTAGTTTAAATTTTCAGAATATTTGCAGTGATTGCCCATATCTTGACCCCCACCACACACAATTTCCTCTATGATTAACAACTGACTTTAGTATTGTGCATTTGTTCAATTAATGAAGAAATATTGACATATTAAACTAAGCCCATAATTTATTCAGATTTCCTTAGTTTTACCCATTCCTTTCTCTGCTCCAGCACACCATCCACATTCCACTTAGTTTCCATGTCTCTATAGGGTTCTCTTGGCTGTGACAGTTCCTCCAACTCTCTTTATATGATGTCTTTGGCAGGTTTGAGGAGTGTTGGTCGGTTGTACTGTCCCTTATTGGAATTTGCATGTTGTTTTTCTCATGATTAAAGTTGGCCCTGGGAAGGAAGACCACAGAGGTAGAGTGCCATTCTCATCACGTCAAATCCAGAGTACACACTATCACTGTGATTTATGACTTCACATGGACCTTGATCATTTGGCTGAAGCAGTGTTTGTCAGATTTCTCCTTTGTGGTTATTTTCTTCCCCTTTCCATTTTGTACTCTTGAAAGGAAGTCACAATACATAGCCCATATTTAAGGAATGGGAATTTTCCTGCCCCGCCCTTTGAGAGCAGTATGTTCTTAATTTATTTGAAATTCTTCTGCATGGGAGATTTGTCTTTTCTCCCCCATTCCTTCAGTCATTTATCAGTATAGA
>PVIY010058795.1:0-12307 GCA_004026745.1 Myrmecophaga tridactyla | reverse complement strand
TGCTGGTCCTCACGCTGCTCCTGGCGGACGCTCCTGGCCAGGGGCTGGACTTCCACCCGGAGTGGGGCTTTGACTCCTACGAAATCACCGTGCCCAGGAAGCTGAGCTCCCGGGCAGGGGAGCAGGGGCCGGCCGGGCGCGTGTCCTACCTCCTGCAGTTAAAGGGCGAGAAGCACGTGGTCCGCCTGTGGCCCAAGAGCAGGATGAGCCTCGGGGGCAGCCGGTGCCCAGGGGGCAGCTTCGGCTTTTCAGTGCTTTTGGGGCGCGCCGAGTTCAGGGCTCTGTGGTGGGTAGAACAGCTTGGCTAAAGCGTAATAAAAACAAGCAGAGGGTAAGAAATGGTAAATGTGGAAATGTGATGCATATAATCATCACTGTTAGAACACAGACCTTTATCTAATTCATGCATTTTCAGTGAAGGTGACAATACTCAAAGGGGGCAAAAACTGATTCCTGAGAGGCAAAAAATAAACTAAATTAAATTAAAAAACAACTTTTTTAAATGTATCAAATGCAAATAATCCTAAGGTACATGAACAGACACATATCTGTGGTACAAAAATTTCACCTGGGCAGTTGATTAAGGGAAAAAAGTATCGAATGGTTTCTTAAGGGTACAATAATGAAAAAAAAAAGAGATTTGAAACTACCTTAGATCATGTATTTTCTCTTTAAAAAAAAATCACGAACTTATTGGAACCTCATTTTCTTCATATAAAAATGAGGTTCTATATAAATGTAAAAGGAAGACAGGTACATATTTGAGGACAGACTCGAGTTATTTTTCTCTGTATTTCTCACATCACTCTTAGCACACTTCTTATGCTAAATGAATTCTGGTTAATGAACGTTGTTTGACTTTTCACTTTTTTTCACCTTTGTAAAAAGTTTCAGGTTCTCATAGAGTTACGGTTCTCAACATCTCATGTTAGGATGAGTGATTTGAAATACCTGCTGACTGTTGTAATTGTTTAAATGGGGTATGACATCAAAAGTCACATTGGCTCATAGGCACTTTTTTCCAGCACGCTCGAGTTCTGAAGCTATCAAATGTGTAAACTACCTCACAGTTAAAGGAAAAGCCTTAGCAGCCTATGCAGACTTCAAGAATCAGAGCTGAAAATCCTGCAGCAGTTGTCTTCCTTTGGCATAATTACTCGCCGGCTTTGCGATTTCCCGAACCGCCATGTTTTCCCACGATAATGAGCTACATATGTGGTGATGAATGCAGATGTAAATGCAAATGAAAAGACTGGCAAGACATTCTCCTGATGTTAAAAATATATATTTTAAGAACACCTAGCGCTCTAACTGAGACTCTATAAAAGTTTCATACACTAAGTTTACTTTCTTGAAGACTATAACCTCCAGAGGCCTCCTAGGCCATATAAATCCTGAAATCCAGAGAGGCCAACCTTTCAAAGATTATCAACTAATTACATCCCTCTATCCTTTATTGTCGATACCCCTTCGCAACATGAAAACGTTAGAATGGGCATTCCCCAAAGATCCCTATGGATTGGGAGAAGGCTCAAAAGAGAAGGAGGAGTTATAACAGAGAAAATAGGATATAACAAATGACTATGAGCAATGAATGACTATATTGATATTTCTTTTAGCCTCCAGTGTTTTGGAACAGCTAAAAGGAAAAATCAGAAATAGTGGAATGGTAACCCATAAGAAACTCTGAAATCTGTTCTGTAAGTTAAAATGTACTTTGAAAATTACTGCTTTTTCTTTCTTTTTTTCCTATATATCTATTTCACAATAAAAAACTATTAAATAAACCATTTAACTTTCCTAATTCTGAGGTTCTCTATAAAATGACACCTTCATTCCAACTGATTGGATTTTTGCCTACAATGGGTTAGAGTTCAGGGTGAGGGGGAATGGGACTTCTGTGCCAGGAAAAAGTAAGCCATAAGTGAACGCTTCAGATTGTGTCGACTTGTATATTCTTCATGGTATTCATGATCCATTTTTATTTATTATAGCAAATCAGTCTTTGTGCAATTATATAATATGCTGCCATTTGGCTTGAGCAAAAGCTACAAAGAGTAATTTACTTGGATATCCATTTATAAGTTCTCAATGGGATCTCTACAATGCCCTGCTGTTTATGTGATTATATTTACAAAATCTTTGTAAAATACAAGTGTAATACCAGGTTGTGGTGAATCGGTTAGTTTTCTTTTAAAGGATAAAGTACAATGGGTCATTTTATTTTAGACAAATGTATATAAGGCCAAAATTACTTTTGAGAACACATGTGAATGGAAATGAAAAACACTTATATTTAACATTTAGAATATACAAAACTATTAATTGCATTGAAAAGTTTCCAATTAACTCTAAGTGACAAATTAACCATTCATATTCTATCTTTTAATTTACTAACAAATCAAGAAGCGACTTCATGAAATTGGTTACTTTTTGAAGTACAATACAGTGTTTGAAATATTTTTTCTCAGGGTTCTTCTAAGAAATCACAGGAATACTACTAGCTACATGAGCCTGTCCTTGCTGATAGAAAAATGCTGATCCGTGGGAGGTATATTTGTTCTTGCAATGAGAGTACCAGTTGATAAATCATCCACT
The DNA here is from genome assembly GCA_004026745.1 of Myrmecophaga tridactyla. NCBI lineage: Eukaryota > Metazoa > Chordata > Mammalia > Pilosa > Myrmecophagidae > Myrmecophaga > Myrmecophaga tridactyla. The sequence continues at coordinate 9,709 of PVIY010058795.1, read as the reverse complement.
CATGGATTTGACTTCAGAGGCCAAAAGAACTTAATATCTTCACAGTATTATTATGTTATTGTTGGAGAAATCTTAGCTCTACAGTGCTATAATTACAATTTATTTCTGATTTTCTGATTGGTGATAATGGCATGGCCAGAAAATGGGCATGTTTGATATATGTTCAACATCTAATGTTCCCTTGTTCTGATGAGCATTGTCTCTCAAATAATTTACCTCTCTTCAGTGCCCCACCCCCAAACATCATAGGAAGCTGCAAGAAAAATCAAGTGTCATACCATTTGATGGGGAAAGAATAGGCATTCAACAAATGGTTCTGGACAACTGTGTAGAGCATGCAAAAGAATGAAGTTGGAGGCTTATCTCACACTGTGAACAAAATTAACTCAAACTAGACCAACGAGCTCAATTTAAGTGATAAGACTGTAAAAGTCTTAGAAGAAAGTACAGGGGTACATCATGATGACCCTAGATTTGACCATCATCTCTTCAATTTGTCAGCAAAAATACAAGTAAGAAAAGAGAAATAACCTAAATAAGATTTCATCAAAATTAAAACTTACACTTTAAAGACACCATCAAGAAAGTGAAAAAACAACACATTGAATGGGAGAAAATATTTGCAAATCTGACAAGGTTCTTCTATCCAAAATATGTAAAGAACTCATGCAATTCAAAAATAAAAAGACAGACAACCCTATTTAAAAATGGGCAAAGGACTTAAATAGACATTTCTGCAAAGAAGATATATAAATTACCAATAAGCACATGAAAAGATGCTTGATATCATCAGTCCTCAGGGAAGTGCAAATCAAAACCACAATAAAATACCATTTCATATCCACTAGGATGGTCAAAATCAAAACACCAGATAAGTATTAGTGAGAATGTGGAATAATTTGAAGACTCACACACTGCTGGTGAGAATGTAAACTGGTCCAGTTGTTTAGGATAAGAAGCTGGCAGTTCCTCAATTAAACAGAGCTACCATATGACCAGCAATTCAAGTCTTAGTTACATACTGAAGAGAAACGAAAGCATACGTCCACACAGAAACTTATACATAAATGCTTATAGCAGCATTATTCATAATAGCCATTGATGGGCAATTGGACAAATAACATGTGAGTGTGAAGGGATGGGAGTATGAGTGAAAATATATATATATATATATTGATTGATTGATAAAGAAGGATAAGCAGTGGCTTGGGTTTTCTATTTTGAGAAAACATTTTTGAAGCAAGTGAGAAACACAAAATTGAGCCCAGGTTTCTGATGTTGGATGTGAGTCAGTAGACATTTGACTGGGACACTAATTCATGCTGGAGATGTGGGTTCGATTCCTGATGCCTGCCCATGCAAAAAATAAATAAATAAAAAAGAAAAAGAAAATAAAGAAAGCTGTTGACAATGCTTTAGTGACAAAGGTGCATGGGTTGTGAGTGGGCTGCCCCACCTGTATTACTATAGAATGTCCTGTTACTTTTAGAATGAAAATTTGCATAACACATATACCACTTCATAGGAGGAATGCCTATACCGCAGTTGCTTTTTATTTTTTTCCATGAATACAGGTAAAATAATTATTCTCAGAATGTGGGGCTTTTAATACTAGGGGGAAAAATCACAAATTTTGTGCCATTGATTTGACCTCTTTATCGACAGATATTTAAATATTGCCCTGATGGTAAGCGAGAAAGGGTTAACCAAATATACTTTGAATTGCTGTTTCCAGGGACGATGTTTTGTGGTGTTGCACTGGAAGTATCCTGCTGTTGATTTCTTGTCTTATGGGGAAATAATAATCATGATATTATCCAATATTTATTGACCTATATTTGCTCGGCATTGTACAGGATATGCCCCTAGTGCCTACAGAATGAGGATATGACTAAGAGTCTTATACACATATGCGTGCTTTGCACCACTATACTATATAGTCCCATCATTACACTGTCATTCAGATTTTAAGACTAAGAAGGCAAACGGTTAACTTGACCTTTACCACAGAAGGGAGAGGATACAAAAAAAAAAAAAAAGAAGAAGAAGAAGAAGAAGGGAGAGGATACAAAAGATAGCAGGCATAGAATTTCCAGAGTGAGAAAATACCTGCAGGGCAATCTAAATGGAGCTGGGGAAAGGCTAGTGGGAGTGGAAATGGAAAGTATTTGAAGAATAAGAAATAGCTGGTAGGAAACATTTTGCAGAGTAATCGAGAAGACAAAACTCTATATAAATCCAGTGATAAAATTGCTTACTTAAAAATGAACCAAATTCTCTGCGAATAAAAATAAGGATCTTGGGATACAAACAAATATAATATCCCAATGCCTTTTAATGTAACATGAAAACAGCTTTAACCTCATTGTGCTGGTTTGAAAGGATTTATGTACCCTAGAAAAACCATGTTTTAATCCTGATCAGTTTTGTGGGAGCTTCTAATCCTATTCAGTACTATAGATTGGAAACTTGATTATGTTATCTCCATGGAGATGCGACTCAATCAATTGTGGTTATTAAACTTGATTAGGTAGAGATGTGTCTCCACCCATTCTATGTGGGTCTTGATTAATTTACTGGAATCCTATAAAAGAGGTATTTTGGAAAAAGCTTCAGAATGCCGCAGAACCAGGAAGTAGAGAGTCCACCAGCCAGCGACCTTTACAGATGAAGAATGCCCCTGGGGGAGCTTCATGAAGCAAGAGGTCTAGAGAGGAAGCTAGTAGATGACACTGTATTTGCCACGTGCCCTTCCAGCTGGGAGAGAAACGCTGAATGTCATCTGCCTTCTTGAACCAAGGTATCTTTCACTGGATGCCTTTCATTGGACATTTCTATAGACTTGTTTTAATTGGGACAATTTCTCGGCCTTAGAACTGTAAACTAGCAACTCATTAAATTACCCTTTTTGAAACCTATTCCATTTATGGTATATTGCATTTCAGCAGCTAGCAAATTAGAACACTCACTGACTACACTATAAACTCCAAGTTTATAGTATAAGAGGGGAAGAGCCATGTCTGTTTTGTTCACCTCTGTTTCCCCAGCACCTAGGCCAGAAACTGGCACACAGTAGGTGCTGTGTTGGATGAATGAATGTGTAAGTGGTTGAGCTTAGCTAATTGAAGGAATAGTGGAATCCATGTCAAAACAGACCATTCTCTTAGCTATGCTAAGATTTTCACTAATTTTGGCTACTGAAGAAAGAAACTAAAATGAATATCTGAACTTGCTTCATGATCCCAAATATATTTTTGCTATGTATGAATATGTTATTTGTCTTTATCAAAATATTTCCACCTAAATTATAATTCACTTGCCCTGTAATTAGTAAACATTGTATGATAGCTATTTTAAAAAATTTATCAAATTTTTCATAAATATTCAACGAGTATTAGTGGATGCAATCAAGATGGACTCATCTGTAGCCTTATCAATTTTGAAAGCACTTAATCTGCCGAATGGTGTTAGAAGTTTTCTAAAAATCGTCACAGTCCCTGTGATTTTCCCAGTTTCTCCTTGTCATTTTGTCTGGTTTTGCTGAATATGTTTGAAAGCTATTTTGTTGTATTAGTAGATATTTTCATTGCATTATTTATTGTACAGTATCACTTTTCATCCCTATTAATGCTCTTCCATCAAATTCTACTTGCTTTCATCTTCATATTACTCTATCAGTAATCTTTTGGTAATGATAGACTGTAGGCGGGCTGGCAGTTGAAGGGAGTAACTACAGAGGGAGACAAGCAAACATTGATTGAAATGACTTTACATATCTTGATTGTGTACACTTGTAAAAATTTATCAAAATGTACACTTAAAATGCATGCATTTTATTGTATATAAATGATTCATCAACAATGTTGATTTTTAAAGAAAAAAATGCAAGACTGTACTGAAATGGATTATGTAATTCTAATTTGTAAGAAATTGCCTTTGTCAAAAATCATGGGGTACTTTCTTTAAGATTCATCTAGACAAGACCACAAGTGACTAGCAGGGAACATCAAAGCAGCCTTAAACAGAGACTACCCATTTGGCCAGTTTCACTCAAGTTGTCATCTCCTCTGTTCTTTTGGACTCTTCCCTGCCTCAAGCTTTTTTGCTGGATCCCAGTTCAGTTTGACCTGAGACTTCAAATCTCTTTCTGCCACATCTTGGCTACCCACCTTTGATCCATCTCCTAGAGTCTGATTTTCGGCCTCCATACTTGGAATACTGTGTCACTTCTCCTTGTGGTATGAAAAGGTTGAAAATAAAAGAATGGAAAAAATTATATCAAGTGAACAAAAACAAAAAACAATTGGTGTTACTCTATAAATTCCAGACCAAAAATACATATACTTCAGAAGAAAAAGAATTTTAGGAATGAAGATGATTACTACATTACAATAAAGGGTGAATTACTGAAGAATATATAGCAGTTTTAAATCTACATGGCCCTAATAACATAGCCTCAGAAATCTAGGGAAGAAACTGGTAAATCCACCGCCATCATGGAAAGATTTCAACACATCTAGTTGAATTGTTGATAGTTCAAACAACCAAAAGAGTATAGAGGATCCAAACAATATAACTAATTTTACAAAATTGACCTATAGAGATTTAAGCATCTCCTAGCTAGAGAAAATACATTTTCCTCAAGTACATTTGGAACAGTTATAAAAGTTGATCAAATACTAGCATGTCAAAAGCTTTACCATATCAAAGTTACATATCATGCATAGCATAATCTCTCATAAAACAACTACAGATTACTTAGAACTTAATTACAAAAAGATAAATAAAATCCCATATATTTAGAAATTTAAAAATACACTGCTAAATAACTCATGGGTTAGAGGAGAACTAATGGTGAAAATTAAAAAAACGTATAGAACTAAATGATCCTGAAAACACATCTCAAATAAGAATAGTGTTTTGAGGGAAACTGATAGTCTTAAATACTGGTATTAGAAAATAAGAAAGGATGCATTTTGTGTCTATCTTCAGGCAATAAGAAAAAGATCACTGAATAAATGCAAAGAAAGTAGAAGAAATATTATTTAAAATTAGAAATCATAGAAAATAATGATACAATAGAGAGGTTAAACCAAAAGTTGATTCTTTTAAAATGTTTTTTAAAAAGAAAACTAGCATTGCAAATTTTGTCAAGGAAATATGTGAAAAATGAAAAAGGGTCACAAATAAATAGTATTATGAATGAAAATGGCATATAATTAAAATATAGCAGATTAAAAAGATAATAAAAGGATAATAAAGTCATCTTTATGGCAGTAAATTTGAAAATTTAGTTGAAATAAACAAATTCCTAGAATGAACTCAAAGGGAAATTAAGACCGAATGTTCTTACACACTTTCTATTGAAACATAATAATGTTGAAGTGCTCAAGTGTGGTTTTTTATATTGCAGGCACTGAATCCCTTGAACTCTGCAATTACCTGATGCTCACTTTATCATCCTGTCTGTTGAGAAAGGGTGGTCAAAGATCTAGCAAAATTCAAGATGGGAAAGAGAAGGAGGAGGAATCCTCAGCAAGTATGATTTTAGGTTCAGTTAGTGTACATGGTCATGCCCCATATCAGAAGCTTCAGGAATCAGCAAGAAAAGGATATTCTTTAAGGAATTAAGCTAGTATCTCATGGTTCCAACCAGACTCGGAAAGTACTAGCAAAGAGCAGAAGCCATGAAAGAGCCAGAAGGGATGTGTGCTTGACCTGTATAATCCTCTGTCTCTGGTTGACATGGTGTTTAGCCCCATTTTTAAAAAACTGTCAATAGGGAAGTATTTTGTTTCTCATCCCAAGTGTCACATTCCTCTGGTATATTGCATTCAGGCTGCCTTAGCCAACTAAAACAATCATTTAGTCACATTTGCTAGTAACTGAGGTTACATGTTAAAGTGTCAAGCACTGTGTTATTCAGTAAGCTGCCAGAATGCACCACTTTTTAGAAGGGGATTTTAATAAGTTACAAGTTTACAGTTCTAAGGAAGTTGAAGTGTCTAAATTAAAGCACCAAGGAGAGGTTACCTTCACTCAAGAAAGACCAATCCGTCTGGAGCAGCTCTGTAGCTGGGAAGGCACGTGGCTGGCATCTGAATATCGTCTCCAAGCCCTGCAAACCCAGTGACCAGCCATGCCCAACAGTGAGCCAGTGGATCATCTGTAGTTCCCTAAACCCAGCAGGAAGCCTCACAAACCCACGTGGTTCCAGCCTCCCACGCACTGAGCTCCTGTGTGAGGTCAGGACTGGGGGCGGGGCCTTAGTCTACAGCTCAGCTCCTGTCGGGAGAGTGGCTACCATCGATTCCAGCTCTCCGCGGACACAGAAAACAGACGATGTGGCTGAACATTGAAATGTGCTCACACCGTCCCGGGGCTTCATCACAATGGGGAATAACCATTATGTCGTGCCTGGGCAAGGGTGAAATCCAACAGACCTCACAGCAGAGGAGATCTGTCTCTTGACCCAGTGCAGTGTGGACAGAACGCCTTTTCAAAGCAGATTCCCTCGACAGAGACACGGGGTTTTTACTCACTCCTCCTCAGTGCCCATCAGACAGCACTCCTACCTGAGAAGTGGAGCAGTGCTGACGTGTTAAGGTGATCAATTTATTAGCATTCCTAGTCCCATAAATTAATGAAATTGTTATTGCCAGGGCTCAGGGAAGTTAAAGCTTCTCAAAAGGTATTTTGGCTGATAATGCAGGAGGATTGGACATTATTTTCTTTCAGGACCCTAAAGGCATTTAAAGGCGTCATTGATTTCTGGCATTCAGCATTACTAGCGAGAAGTTGAACACATAATTCTTGTTTCTTTGCAGATAACTTTTTTTCCTTTCAGAAAGCTTTTAGAATCTATTATCTCTGTGTTCTGAAATTTTAGGATGATGAGCCTAGTTGGAAAGGATTTAACTTAACTGTCTTCCAAGCAGGTAACTAATTATGACAACTTCAATTGTTAAATTATATCTCCTTTACTCACTGAGTTAAAATGCAAATTTTATCATATCTTTAATACACATATATATTTGGACTTGTTTCTGGAACTTTTATTCTTTTTCACAGATCTATTTCACTATTCCTCTGCAAGAGGTACACTATTTTTATTAATTTAACTTCAATTTTTAAAGTCTGACATGGCATGTTTCTTCCCAGTACTCTTTTTTTTCAAAGTTTTCTTCATAACATCGTACTTATTTTTTTGTATTCATTCCATAGTAATTTCCAATTCCAGAAATAAATTCTCTTCAGAATTGCATTGTTTGTACATAGTATCTTCAAAAATGTTGGTATTTTGTTAATATCATGTCTTCCCATCCAGGAACATGATATATCTCTGCATTTCATCAAGTTGTGTTTGATGTCTGTATTAACGAGGTTCTCCGGAGAAGAAGAATCAATTTGATATGTATATATGTAAGAGATTTATTAAAGGAATTATTGGGATTTGTCAAACCAAATTCTACAGGGCAGGCTGCAAGTTGGAAATTTCAAAAACAGTGACTCTGAAATTTAGCATATTTGAACCCTGTAGGGCAGGCTGCGAGTGAAAACTCCAGTGAAGGTGAATGAAAACCCCAGGAAAAGTTGGCGGGCTGATAAAAAGGCAGAATTTCTTCTTTAAGAACTCCGGTCATCAGATGAGAAGACTCCCCTCATTGCTGAGGGCAGGCTCCTTTGTTGTTTGTAGATGCAATCGCCGTAGATGCAATGAACGGACTAATGATGTAAACCCATCTATGAAATACCCTCACAGTAACTATCAGTTACCTGTGTTTGCTTGACCAAACAACTAGACACCATAATCTAGCCAAGCTGACATGTGAAATTAAACATCAAAACGTCCTTCGTTTCTCTATTGATGTAATAAGATGGCTTAGTAAAAGAGAAGCCTTTCAAAATCAATAAGCCATCCAATATGCTCATTTGAAAATAAAGAATTTTTTATTCAGTAGCAATATTGAAATCACATTTCATTCTCTTTTTATTCTATTAATTAAACTTCTAAGACAACATTATTAAGAATATTAAATTATCCTTTCCTTTTTCTTAATTTATTTGTATTGCTTTTTTGATGGCTTACGGTAAATGTTCTTTGTCACATATGGGAATTATTTTCTACTTTTATTCTACCTAAGATCCTCAAAAATTGCTTATGAGTACCAAAAATTTTAATATTTATTTACATAATAGTATCATTCCATTTGAAATATCTTAGTACATTACATTTTAAAATTTCCTAATATATAAATGCCCTTACAATTTTTGAATAAATCCTCCTTTCTCAATCCAGTTTCATAATTTTTATGTAGTATTTCTTTGAATAGTGCCCTTACTTATAGCTGTGTAACGTTGGGCAGGTTATTTAACCTCTGTGTGCCTCAATTTTCTCTTTTGGCAAAGGGGCAAAAAGTAACACCTGCCTCGTGGAGTCTTTGTCAGTTAATGTATAAGTTAATACATGTTCTTAACTTATATAAGTTAATATAAACTTATAATATATATAGTTTATATTATATATTATATATTATATAATACATGTTAAGTAGTTAGAGCATTTTCTGGCACACAGTAACCTCTCATCATGATCAATATTGTAACCGTTACAAATATTCTTGGAGTTTTTCTGGTGTTGGCAAAGCTCGATAAATGCTTAAAATTATGAGCACCAAAAAATCAGGGTTGTCACAATGTTATTTTGAGTGAAAACTGTCTCCCTAACAGTCTGGGGGGCCACCCCTTAATTGCACCTTCCTCACATTCTTTAGTTAAAGAACTATGTGGCGAAGAAAAGAGGAGATTGGAGATGGGGGCAGTGGGCCTGGAATGGTGTTTGAGGAAGGGGAAGAAGGCGGCAGTGAGCTGAGAGAACAGCAGGAAGCCCAGCCTACAACGATGTCCTCAAACCTTGGGCTCACACAGGTCTGGGAGGGCATAAGTAAGAGGGAGGCACTGACCTCTCAATCCTTCTCTCCTCCCACCAAGACACTGTGCAAAGAGGAGAAAATATTTGGAGACAGACACATGGGGAAACTTGGAGTCAAACTTCCTCTACTCTGCTTTGCTTAGCCTAGGGCCGGTGTCCCTCTGCACATGCTCACTCATAAAAGACTTACCCCTGCAAGCAGACACCCAAATTACAGAATTTTGTGAAGCGCCTTGTCCCCAGGACACTGTCAAAGCTTGTCCGCATTTATAGACTGTTGTGCAATACAAGGGTTATGTTAGATGAGTGCTGATAGCCCACCTGAGGCCACCCCAAACATCCATTCCAGTCTGTAGAACTGGAATGACCCTTACCGGGACTTATCTATAGGGCAGCCCTGGTAATGTGCCTTTCTACTCACGAAAATGTGGTATCCACCATTTATGATCTAGCATGGGACCCGCATCCAGATATTCTCATTTTCCAAGTCGAGGGAGACAGAGAGAGAGAGGCAGACAATCTCCATTCACAGACAGGACTCTCCTTTGAAAACCATTGTAAATCCAGGAAACTCACAGCATTCAGAGCATTAGTGTTCAGACAAGGTGTTAGGGGTTGTGGTAGTCAGATTCAGGTGTCAACTTGGCCAGAGGAAGGTGTCTAGTTCTGTTGCTGTGGACTTGAGCCAATGGTACGTGAACCTCATCTGTTGCTGATTACATCTGCAGTTGGCTAGGAGGCGTGCCTGCTGCAATGAAGGATATTTGACTTAATTGG
>PVIY010058794.1:0-12318 GCA_004026745.1 Myrmecophaga tridactyla | reverse complement strand
GGTTGTAGTCTATATAGAAAGTGCTTCTGAAACTTAAAACTGCTTAAATAAAGAATAACTCATTGTTGTTGTTGATTTTTCCTAAAGTCTAAACCCTCACAAAGGAAACCTACAGTTTTCTGACTGTGTCTAAGAAAATTAAATTCTGATTTTTGTTTATTCAATGATTTTCACATATAAAGATTTACCAGGGAACATATTTGGGTAATTAAACAGATATTTTTTAAATATGTCATTTAATTCCAAATTTATGTTCAAATTTTATCTGTATTATTTGATATTTACAATAAAATGAAGCAAAGTCCATTTTTTAATTTTTAGCTATTTACTGTATAGTATAATATATATACAAAGCAAAGAAATAAAAAAAGCACTAGTTTTCAAAGCAGTGTTCAACAAGTAATTACAGGACAGATACCAGAGTTTGTCATGGGCTACCATATGATCCTCTCATATTTTATTTTTAGCTGCTCCATAACATTAGAAGCTAGAGGGCTTAAATAAGCAAAGTCAATTTTATTGCAAAATAATTGATATGACTTTGTAGTTTTCTGCAGAAGTCAACAGAAGGATTAAGTCTTGACAATTTAGTCATTGCCTTCTGTGCCAGCTTGAAATTATTATGTACCCTAGAAAAGCCATATTTTAATCCTAGTCCAATGTTGTAGGAGCAGCCATTTCTTTTCAGATTCAGCAGGGAAAATTGGAATATTTTGATTAGATTATCTCCATGGAGCTGTGACACACCCACTTTTAGATGTCACATTTTGATTAGATGAAGTTACGATTCCACCCATTCTATATGGGCCTTGATTCATTTACTGGAACCCTTTAAAAAAGAAAACATTTCAGAGAGATTCAGAAATAATAGAATCAACAGAAATTTCAGAGCAGAGGTGATACAGATGCTGACACTTGGAAAACAGAGACATCAATGTTTGGAGATGCTTGGAGCTCAGCAGATGCTGTCATGAGATGTTAAATGATCTAGAACCTGGAGAGAGCCAAAGGAAGCCAAATGTGCTAACAGGAATTAAGAAAACTGCATGTGAAAGATAAATAAAACAAATCATTGCAGCTCAGAAATAAAGTGATTGAATTCATGTAAGAATATAAAGGGATATATATAAAGAAAAATTGTAGAAAAAAAGACCAATCAGAAGGAAAAATGTTGAGTAAATCAACAAAAATTCTCAAAAGGCAAATTAAAGGCAGAAAAGAAAAATATATTTAAAAAATATAGAAAGTTATAAAATTGTTTCAAGAAGAGAGGATAAGCAATGAAGTGACTATTCATGATGCTCAAGGAAATAAATTGTGACCCAGAATATATAGGAACATAGATTTAAAATTTAAGTCCACATATAAAGGGTGCAAGGGTAATTCAGTAGTAGAATTCTCTCCTGCCATGCAGGAGACCTGAGTTTGATTCCTGGCCCATGTACTTCCCCATACTACTAACAAATAAAAAAAAAAATCAACAAATGGTGCTGCAATAATGGGATATTCACATGGGAAATGAATGAAATGTGACCCCACCCTATAGCATGCAAAAAAAAATAATAATAAAATAAGGCTATATAATAACCATATATATATATATGGTTATTAAAATGGAAGGGCTCAGAGAATATTTTACTTGTGAGTTTTCCTGAGGAATCATATATTGAAAGATATTCAAACAACCATCCAAAATGACTGGAAAAATGTCAACATAAAGGCTTTCGGTAAGCTATAAATATTGTTTTAGTTTTTTTGTGGCTAAAGCAAATACCATTCAGTGGGTTGGCATTAACAATTTATTGGTTCATAGTTTTAAGGATAAAGAAGTTCAAATCAAGGCAGCATCAAGGTAATGCTTTCTTCCCAAAGAGTGGTGGTCTGAGGCTGGCTGCCAGTGAGCCTCAGTCCTTGTCTTCTCTGTCACAGGGCAATGCACATGGCAGCCTTTCTTGATCTCTCCCTTTTTTTCTAGGCTCCACAACTTTCAACTTCTGACTGTTCCTCTATCTGCCTGAATTTTATCTGCTTTAAAAGGCATCCAGCAAAGGGATTAAGACCCACCCTGAAGTGAAGTAAACTCATCAAAAGTCCTATTCACAATGGATTCACACTTATAGGAAAAAATTAAATTTAAGAACATATTTTCCTGAGGTAGTTAGCTCCAAACCACCACAAATACATATTTCTTGATGCAATCAGATTTTCCAGTGGTCGTTCCAGAGCTCCTTGCACTTACCTTCACACAATGCAGCATTGCAGAGTTCTGCTAGAAACAATAGGTTTTGTTCACTGAAAGTTTTTAAGTGTGGCCATTTCCTTGACTTGTGCTCAATCCAGTCCAAAATTGTACATTTTAGGAGAAATATGTTTTTTAACATTTCTCAGATGTATGGGGGAAATATATCTACAGCTCAGGAAAGCGATGAGGAGTCATTGACATCCCAGGTAACTGTGTTTGCCCTGGTAATAGCATTTGGACATCACTGTGCATTATTAACAAACAGAACTAGTAAACAGAAATGGATAAGAGATGCATATATGTGTGTGGGATCTTTACATATTTTCTAGAAATAAGTTGACACTAAAATAAGATGTGCTAGTTAAAAAGTAACCATATCAATCCATGTCTTATTTTTTTCCTTTTCTCTTTTGTTCATATGCTGATGTTCAACATCAAGTTTTTTCACATCAGGATTTGTAAGCACTTTGCTAACCCAGCTGTGGTTTACAACATTTGAAGTCCAGACTCATAAATGAAAACCTGAGCAACAGAAGTTTTTTGACTCTCTGTACAATGAAAATATTGACATGAGAACAATCTTTATTATCACTATTTGCAACCCCCCAAAATTCTCTGAACAATATTAGTGGCTTTTCCCTTATTTGCCTTTTCAGTTTCAAGAGAGAATTGTTGAGTAATGTAGCATTGGCAGGGAGATACAATAGTCAATCAACAGTTTCAACTGACTTTAGAAGCAATTGAAAGTAAATAATATTTTAGAATCCAAAAATGACTGACTGATTTATTTTTATATATTTATATCAATAGATATAGATAGATAGATAGATAGATAGATAGATAGATAGATAGATAGATAGATAGATATAGAGTGCATGTGAATGTGTTTGTGAGAGAATTCTTTTTGCAAACCAACAGAGTTCATTGGTTCCTCTAGACATATGATGAGCTGTGCATCCTATAATAGAAGTATCTTCATATGCAAATAAAAAATGTACCAAGAGATTTCAAGTATTTTCAGGGAATTGATGCCCCTTTCATATTGGAGAGGACTCCTGACTGACAAGATCTCTGAATATGGTCAAGAAAATACTCTGATTCACCAATGAAAAGGAAACTTCGTTACTATACTTAGAAGACAGAAACAAAGCCAGTGTAATAGTCACTATTCTCTACAGACTCTTGATAGGAAATATCTGTAAATATTATGAAGTTTTTATGAAAATTGTCTCACATAACTGTGGAGATGCACAGGTTCAAATTTCACATGGCAGGCTGCAAGTGGGAACTTGAAGGTTTTCAATGAATTCTTCCGGAGAAGCTTGATTACTGAACTAGAGATGGGAATTCTCTCTTCTGACTGTTGAAATCATCACTTCTTCTTCAAATGATTTGATGAGACCTCTCTTGTTGTTGAAAGCAATCTCCTCAATTGATTGTAAATGTAATCAGGTATTGATGTAATCAATTTACTGATGATTTAAGTCCATAAATATCCTCATAGTAACAGTCAGGCCCCTGCTTGCTTAACCATACAACTGGACACCATCACCTGGCCAAGCTGACATATGAACCAAACCTTCACAGTAATCAGAGGAGGAACAAAAAAGGGATGTAGAAGGAGACCAGAAAAGTGCAGTGCAATGAAAGCCAAGGAGAAAGAGAATTTCCAAGGCCATCTGCTCAGGAGCTTTTAATACTACAAAGAGTTTTTGCTTTTTCTCCCTAGTTGTTTATTTTTGGCACAGCATCTGGAGGGATCTTTATGATTTATGCTCAATAATAGTTTAAAAACTATAATTGACTTCTCATCTCACTCAAAATAGCATCTCAATTCCATCCATTGATGTCTTAGTTTGGCCCCCATAATACTTTCACAATCTAACATTCTCTCATTAATACACTATGCTTGATTTTTCTTAAGTTCTTTGAACAGGCCAAGCTTGTTTCTGCCTCAGAGACATTTTCTTCCCCTTCCTTCTAGGGAAGCTCCCTCACTTGTCTCAGATCTCTGCTGAAAGGTCAACACATGAGGACAACCTTCACCCTTCCGTAATTAAGCTTATCCCCCTCCCTGAATCCCTTACCCTGTTTTGTCCCTTATCCCCTTACCATGTTTAGTTTCTCCATAGCCCTTATTATCGTATGAAATATATTTTATCTTTACACTTTGTTGAAGTTCTACAAATCTCATATGAATGTAAGCTTTCTCAGAGCAGTGACAAATCTCTTTTGTTCAGCTCTGTTTTCTGGAACTAAGAACAGTTCTTGATTCTCAGTACAATCAGCAAGCGTTTGATGAATTAATGAATGAATTAATGATGCATCTTTTTTCACATGGCAAGAATGCTTGAAATAGCTATTTTAATATAATAGCAAGCAACAATACACATTCTAAAGTGAGTGAGTGTGTATGTGTGTGTTTATGTGTGCATTAGTGGGAGCCTTGAATCAAGATTTCTTCTTTAGTTCATTGGCAAGAAGAAGGAATGTTAATTAGCAATATCATCATAGATAATGTAGGTTAAATATGTTTGAATGAGGTAGTGATTGATTCACTGAAGAGCAAAATTTGATGTCAAAACAAGAGAGAATAGCTGTTCAAACAACTTGCTTCAAAAATCTAGAAATGAATTTGAGTAAAAATAAGAGGAGCTCAATATAGGTATTTTCCATTGGAAAAGAAATGTATTATAGGAAAATTCTCAGATAACCTAAAAATCTCAATATTGTTAGTAAATCTCTTCTATAGTGAGGAGAAAAATACAACATAGTTACTGGACAAAAGCAGTGGATCCTTTTGCCCAATGTGCATAGATGAACAATTCCTGAGACACAGCAGTCTCAAGAGAGAAAAAGTTTAATACTAGGTGTGTAGCTGGAGATCAGAAGGCCTATCAGCCCCAAACTCTGTCTTGCCAGACTGCATCAATTCTGACAGTTTTATAGTATCAAAAGATAGGCAAGATAATGAGGATAATGGCCCCAGATGATATAATTAGAAGTGATCTGATTATCAAGTATGAAGGTTGATTACAAACTTGGTTACAGGAGGTATGTAAGAAAATGGTGGCCTTAATATGACTATGGGCATGATTTTTAGTATTATAATGAGGTATAGGTGCCTTACAGGTTAAAAGTCTAAGCTACTGCGCATGTCATATCTAGTCTGGTTAGATCTAGTCTCGGTTGTGGAGATAACTTTGGGTTTGTGGTGAGTTAGTTCTGAACTGACTCAGGACCTTTCATGAATAAATATTAGGGTCTGTCTTTGGTGGTCAAAAGTCTCTAAAGTCGGAAAACTGGATAAATGGGTTCAGGTGATTGTTAGTTGCAATCAGAAGGGCAAAATATAAGACTAGACAATCATTATCAGAGATCAAGGCAGGTGGATTACTGTTCCAAAATTCCAAGTATTTCCCTCTGTCTGCTCCAGTATACCAGAAAAGAAGAAAGGAATATCTATATAATGATTCAGTAATCAAAATCAACCCCTAAATCTTAATTTTTTGGTTACAATATTTAGAGTTGACATTATGGAGATTACAACAAAATATTTGTAATTGAAAAGGGCACATCCAGAAGCAATAAACGTAGAGGAAGACTGCAGATGTCAGGGACGCATCCAGTGGCCTCTTCTAGCTCTAGCCCACCACCTCCTTTTCTAACGTGTGCAAATGTATCATTATATTTCCATTCTGAAGTTTCCAGGAGACATTAGATCTAATGAAAAAGCCTGACCATACCTTAAAACCTAGAAACTGGGAAAAAGCAACCCTAGCTGCTTATCAGAGTGAACACCCTCAGTGGTAGCCCCAACACACACTCACAAACACACACACAATAGTCTGCCCATCCTGAATATCCTTACACTATTTGATTCTCAGAAACATGGCTTTCTTCAACCTTTGTGTACTGTTTTTCTTTCATTCTCATGTACTTGTGTGCAAATCTTAGTCTCTTATGTTTCCATACTTAATGCTGGAGTTGGCACAGGTTATCTTTGGATATTCTGATATGATATGATGAAGAAGAGATTATATGATAGAAAGTAAAGAAAGGAATAATTCATCTATTTGGCTTGTTTTATCTTAACAGGCTCTTGCTTTTAAAAAAGGGGAGAATTTCAAATGAACTGTGGAAATGTCATTGGAGCCATATACTATTGTCAAATATATATAAATCTTAACTTATACTTCCCTCTGCGTCCCTTCATCATTCAAAAAAGAGCAATGCTAAAATTAATGGAAAGCACAAGTTGACCTAGAAGCATAAGGTATTATAGCAGGGTATATCCTTCCTAATAAAAATGGTCTTTATTTATCTATAAACAAAAACTAGCTAGAATTGAAGAAGTAAATTCCATTACTCACTATTGATTCCTCCTGATAATTTATAATTAGATTGATCTGGAAAATTAATCTGAACCTCTTGTTTTACTTTTTATTAATATTTTTATTAAAAATATATTGACTTATTTAGCTCATAATTAGTTGATTATTAAATATATGCTAATGCATGAAATTTTCTGGGGAAAATTCTTTTAAGGCTCTATTTTGATGTTTGATATAACACAGTACTACTTTCTAACATGTCCCTGTTTTCCAAGAATGGGGTGTTGTGCATAATGAATGATCAATTATAATATGAGCTATGCAGTTCTAATTGTGATTTATTAAAATGATCTAGAGATTTGCCATTATTGTAGTAGGCAATTAAAGAACACTTACAGATTATGATATGAAGGACAGAGTGTTGGCTGTTTCTTTCTTTTTTTAAAAAAGAATGACTAGCTAAGTGTTTTTATTTGCTAAAGTTGACAAAATGGAATATATCAGAAATGGGTTGGCTTTTACAATGGGGATTTATTAATTTACAAACATGCTTTCTGAAAATATCCAAATAAAGGCATCATAAGACAAGGCTTTCTCCCCAAGGGCCAACTATTGGAGAACCTCAGCCCCTATGTTACATGCAAGACCCATGGTGGGACTGCTGGTCTCTCCTTTCTCTCCTGTGTTCTCTTGCTTTCAGTTTCTGGCTTCTCTATCTGTGGCTTTCTTTCTCATTTTCTGTGTCTTTTTCTTTCTCAACTTCTCTGTCTTCCTCTCTATTTCATACTCTTATAAAGGGCTCCAGTAGAGGATAAAAATCAACTGGGGTTATGATTCAACTGAAATGACCTAATGGAGATGTCCCACCCACAATAAGTCCAAATGCACAGGAATGGATCAGCTTTAAGAACATGATTTTGCAGAGCTCATAAAGATTGAAATATCACACTAAGTAGGATATTCCCAGTGTGTGTCAGAAAATTGAAACCAAATAATGAATACATTAATGAATGAATGAACAACTTGAAAAAGTAACAGCCATGGTATATTACATATTTTAAAATTTGAAGGCTTAAGTGATTTTTCTTTTGCCTAGATATATCTCAGAGCTACGATTATAAGTCATAGGAGAATGTAATCATATCTAGGCATCTTAGATAACAGCATGGAACATATTGACCCAAGTAACTCATCTGAAACTTTCCACTTTCTCATTTCATGTGTATCAGATCTCATCTAGAAGTTCATCTGCGAAGAACCATCCCTGTGCATGAAATGTCTAAGGAAACAGCTTTGGGGTAGTGTAGCAATAAATCTCTTTTGCCAGTACACATCTCCAGGAACTTCTGACATTTCTCTTCAAGTTCACTCAAATACACATTACTACTGAAGAGGTCAACAAAGAATTCCTAAGAAGCTCACATCTAAAGGCATGCTTTGCAGTTTTCGTGCTAAATCTCAGATGAGTTGAAGCTAAGTCATCTATTTTCTCATTTTTTGAGAGAATTTAAACCTTTTTCCAATGGAATAACATTCTAGGAAATATCTCCTTGGCTTTATTTGGGATCTGAATCATACAATACATATATAGTCATGGTTTTGTATAGCAAGTGGATAATAAATGCATGTTGAATTAATAAACTATCTTTCTATGAAATTTGCATTATTTAGTTCATATTTTAAAAGTTATAGATTATGTTCAGAAGTTTTCTAAATTTGTAATATACTACTTTTCTATTGTTCTTGGGCCCATAGAAAGGATCAAGGCACTCAAAGAAGTTTATGTCTTCAGTTGGGTGATTATTATTAAAAAATAATTATTAGATAACTAAAATTAATTTTAGAAAATAAATATGTCTGTGGTGTTCAAAAACACCGAAAGATTTCCTCTTCCAGTTCAACTTTTTTAAACTTTTTAAAATATTAAAGAATATTTTAAAGCCTATTCACATTTCCTGTCTCTTGTCATTTTCTTTTCCCCTAAGTAACACAAAATTTCATTGGCATTTTTACATAATTTGCTAACTTCTTTTGTGTTGGTGACAATTAGACTTTATTATTCCCTATTGGGGTAATCAAATTTTGTTGAATATGTAAGGTATCCACAATGCTAAAATTATATGAGCTTTTATACTATTTTTCAAAATAGATTTCCTTATTTAGCCTAAAGTTATAGTCTAGCATTGTAATCAGCATTCAATTAAATTTATTTCTTGGTAACCTTCCCCGCGCAAGTTTTATCCTTTTCTCCTTCTTATCATACTTATTTTATTAGGCTTAGGTTTTTTCTTTCAAATGCTTCATCAGTTTTCAAAGTTTTTCTTCTTATAGTAAACAAAATTGCTAATTTTGGAAAATATCTTTAACCCAGTGTAACTACTGTTTTTTTTTTAATTTTGTAATTCTTTTTGTTCTTGGTATAATTTTTCCCTACAATATTCTTGTAATCATTACATACTGCCATAGAAGATATTTTCAGGGTTCCTTCCTTAAAAATCAACAGCAAAAGAATAACCACAAAATATGACTTTAAATATAAGTCAAAGCGAAACAATGAAATTTTCTAAAGGTACTGTAGCTTAGAGGTAGAGAAAATATTAAATGACAAAAATATGTATATAATGTGATAGAGATTAAAGACGATGAAAAGTTGTTTTAAACTCCCCAAAGGAAATATAAAAATATACTTCATATTTGCTATTTATTTTTCAGTGTGAAACTGCTTATGGAATAGACTAATATATTCATTTCAAAAGTTATTTGAGAATTTAATTTTTATGTATTATGTGCAGGCAAATATAAAATCCCCCTGAGGAATTAGTTACGTGCAAAGCAAGCATGAAATCTGTCTAAAAGGTGCATTATATGTGTGTGTGTTTGTGTGTGCGTGTGTGAATGTATATGTGTATGTGTAGGTATGGATGTTATATATATAAGCATATACACCTTATACATAATTATCTACCTAAAATACCAGAGCAAATGTTTACTTTTCTCTTATTCTCCATAAATATTGTTCATGAAATTATGAAAGTCAGCAACTCCTTCTACCTTCCTGAAATCAAATCTCACTTGGACTAAGTGTATTTTAATATGTTCACTTCTACACTTTTTCTTCAGTATCATATGGGGTAACATATTATGTAAATAGCCTATATGTTGTGTGATATTTTAACCTAAGTGTTCTTTCCTTAACCTGGAAATGCACATGCTGTAAATTATAAGACTGTAAATTAGATTTGATAGAAAAATTAAACAGCATTGAATAACTTTCTAATATTCTAGGAAAAGCATAACTAAAATACTCTGAGTTCATGTTTAATTACATGTAAATATACATTACGGTATTAGCAAGAGAAGAAAGTCATAATGAAGAGAAAGATACTTTTCTGCCATTCTGATGTTGATGATTCAACATCAGTGATGAATATTGTTATTGAATTACTAGCAAGTTTTAAAGGGAGATATATTAAAATCACTGTGGAATTCATAGTTCAAGGACAGATTGTACTGCAGTAATGAAATATGCACAGTATTGCGCATTCTTAAAATTCAAAGATCCAAGAAGGTAGTTCCTTTGTTGTTTCCCTTTATAATTGGCTTCCTTCATTTTTGTTTTTTTATTATTATATGTAAATTTCAATGACTTCTCCACTAATTATCTCTTCCACTAGATGTCAGGCAAGAGGAAGGAGTGGTTGTGACTCTAAGACCGCAGCTATTCTTCAAGAGCTGAAAGTGATGACTAAATGCAGTCATACTGAAGAGCGATCAGGCATATGGAGGATAAAATGCTCTTATAATTAGTTCAAGTGAATATTGATAAGAGCAGCTGCATGAAGAACCTTTTCTCCTACCATATCAGTCTCTACTTTATCTTCCTCAGAGAAATATCCCCTCACAAATTAGAAAGGTTAGCTCCACTTATAGTATTCCCCAAACAATATGCACTTCTCTTTGGTAGCAAACATCAGAATTTTAACTGAATAATTAATTTTGCAAAGGTTGATTTAATGCTTACCCTACTATCAGCCCCCAACTATAAACCTTGTGAGGTAGGAACCAGGTCTGTTTTGTTAATTTCTTTATTAATAGACTCTAAAATGATATACTGGTAGATAGTAAACTTTACAAAATACATATTTAGAGAATGACTCAGTAAAATAATTAATAAATAAGAATGCATTAATGGATGTTGTTTTGAAGTCCATTTCAAATAGGCATACAGCTTAGATATATTATTTAGGCTCACTTTATGTATTTCTCTAAAACCAAGAAAACTTACGAAAATGCTATGTAGAGGCTTTTGTGGTCTCTTTATTAGCCCAGCTATATGTAATACTTTGGTTAAGTTATCTCAGAAGGAAGCACTAATGACAGTCTTAATGGAAAATGCACCAAATGTAGAAGAGACAGGGCTTAGGATATACTCAACCTCAAATCACAAACATCTGAGCTGAGAATATCATCCATATTTTATTTATTATAATTCATTATTTTCCATGGTGATTCCTCTGGTAAAATCTAAAAAAAAAAAAATTGTACAACAGAAGAAAGTCTTACTGTCCTTTCTGTACTTTGCCAAATTTGTGTTCCATGCTGTTATATTAGCTACCTTTCTGTAAAATGCATCTCCTTTCTTAATGACCTTGAAAATTTTCTGACTTAATCCTCAGGAGACAACTACTTGCTGTATTCTCAGTAATGTGCTCCCATTTCCTAGATATATAATTGTTCAATCTTCTTTGTTCCCATTGCACATTTTTGTAACTTTACCATTACAATGATCAAGTTCTATTGCAGCATAGCAATTTATATTCTTGCTTCTCTTAGCTATTAAATGCCCTCACAAAATGAACCCTGTTTGTATCTACAGTATTTCAGAGTGTTTGATAAAGTAAGATCTCTAGTAAGTTTATTGAATAAAGTAAAGATATAATAAAGTCAACTTAGGATGGGAGAGCATTAAAGAACTCTGTCACTTAAAGTGGGTATTGAAATAGCCTAACTAGTCAAAGATTTATTTCCATTAAATTAGGCAGTTTGGTTATTAGTTTTACGTTTATGATCTGATATTTAGCTATTTGCCTGCAGACCCATGGAATATTTCATTTTGTTGGTTACCAGGCATAATTTCCCCTTGCTTCATGACTCTATATTCTATTTCCTCCTCTTTCGCCACTCCACATCAAATATTTCTTCTTTGTTCTGCTTCAGTATTGAAGCAGTTTGAGCATTGACTGTAATATTCATATGTGTCATTCATCAGTCAATAAAGGCTTTAGCATTACTGAACTCCATACGTGCATTACATTGTCTTTCATATACAGAAAAGGCAGGGGTTAAAATTTATTTACTAAAAAATTACTATTGAAATTTATAATTTCTCCACACAATAATCTAGTCTGTCCTACTTGAGAAAATTCTATTATGGTACAATTTTTAGAGATTAGGATAAAGAGGTGGATGGAACTTTTGGCAAGAAAAATAAATATGTAATTTAAACTTTTTCTCAGTGCACTGATTAAATGGCAGATAGTTACTTTCAGTAAAATGAACAAGTTATTGAGCCATGCATGTCTACCTTCCTCTATCAAGTATATTTTCAAATTACCACTTCAATTTTTACTGTATCCTCATATTTGTGTTGTAGCCTTTTCTGTTAAAATAAGAATAAAATAAAATACACAAATACACAACTATATACATATACACAACAAAATAAGTTCTTGGATTCTATAC
>PVIY010058793.1:0-12319 GCA_004026745.1 Myrmecophaga tridactyla | reverse complement strand
ATCTACTTAATGCGTAAGAATAACCTCCAGGATAACCTCTCGACTCTGTTTGGAATCTCTCCGCCATTGACACTTAGTCTCATTTCACTCTTCCCCCTTTGGTCGAGAAGGTTCTCTCCATCCCTTGATGTTAATTCGCAGCTCATTCTAGGGTTTTTTTCCATCCCTTGATGCCTGGAGGTTATTCTTATGCATTATATAGATATCCCTTTTTCGTTTATGGTGTTTTGGAGTGGCTGGAGGGAAGTACCTGAAACTGTTGAGCTATGTTCCACTAGCCTTGTAGCCTTGATTCTTGAAGACAGAATAAAGATATAACTTTTACAATGTGACTATGTGATTGTGAAAACCTTGTCTCTGATGCTCCTTTTAACCAGGGTATGGACAGATGAGTAAAAAAATATGGATAAAAAGTAAATAAATAATAGGGAATTGAGGGGCAAAATAAATTGGGTAGATGCAAATACTAGTGGTCAGTGAGTGAGAAGGAGGGCTAAGAGGTATGGAATGTATGAGTTTTGTTTTGTTTTTTTTCTTTTAACTCAATTTCTTTTATTAGAGAGTCGTAGGTTTACAGAAAATCATGCAGAAATGGAGTTCCCATATAAACCCCTTCCATGTATTGTTTTCCCTATTGTTAACACTTTGATCAGTGTGGTACCCTGCTACAAGATAATTGTACTATCAACAATAGCCCAAAGTTTACATTAGGGTGCACAGTTTGTGTTGTATAGTCCTATGGTTTTATTTTTTTTAACTCATATTCTAGTAACATGTACACAACTTGAAATTTCTCCTTTTGACCACATTCAAATGCATAATTCACTGATGTTAATAACATTCACAATATTGTGCAACTATCATCAATATCCATTAGCAAAACTTTTCCATCACCCTAAACAGAAACTTTGTACAAATTAAGCATCAGTTCCCATTCCCCACTGCCACCAGACCCGAAACCTGTATTCTCGTTTCTAACTGTATGATATTACTTATTTCTAGTTATTTCATATCAGTGAGATTATACATTATCATCTTGTATCTGGCTTGTTTCCTTCAACATGATGTCTTCCAGTTTCATCCAGAGTTGTTGCAAGTATCAGAAATTCATTCCTTTCTATGATGATAATATTCACATTTTGTTTATCTACCTGTCTATTGATGTACATTTTGATGACTTTCATCTTTTGGCAATCATGAATAATGTTGCTATGCACATCCGTGTACATAAATCCGTTTCAGCCCCTGCTTTCAATTCTTTGGGGTATATACCTAGAAGTGGAATTGCCAGGTCATATAGTATTTTTATACACAATTTCTGAGGAAATGCCAAACTGTCTTCCACAGGAGCTGCACTATTTTATATTCCCACCCACAGTGAAACATGCTCCTGTTTCTCCACATCTTCTCTGACACTTGCTATTTTTTTTTAATTTTTTTTTAAATACAAAAAAACTCCAAACACAAACATTCTTAATTTTTGATCATTCCATTCTACATATATAATCAGTAATTCACAATATCATCACATAGTTGCAGATTCATCATCATGATCATTTCTTGACACATTTGTATCTATTCAGAAAAAAATAAAAAGAAAACAGAAAAAAATTCATATATACCCTTCCCTTTCATTGATCACTAGCATTTCAAACTAAATTTATTTTAGAGGTATGAGTTTTTTCTGTTTTCTTTTTATTTCTTTTTCTGGAGTTCAAAAAAATGATCATAGTGCTGAATGCACAACTGTGATGCTATTGTGAGCCATTGATTGTACACCATATATATATGTGTGCAAAGATGTGTCAATAAAAATATATATTTTTTAATAATAAAATAAAAATCATTGGCCATAGATCTGAGGGTTTATTTCTGAACTCTGAATTTGATTCTATAGGTCTATATATCTATCCTTGTGACAATACCATGCTGTTTTGACTGCTGTAGCTTTGTAATAAGTTTTAATGGGAAATATGAGTTCTCCAATTTCTTTCTTTTCAAAAGGGTTTTGACTAATTGGGAACCCTTATCCTTCTAAATAAATTTGATGATTGGTTTTCCGTTTCTGCAAAGTAGGCTGTTGGAATTTTGATTGGAATTACATTGAATCTTAGATCGTTTTGCATAGAATTGATATCTTAACCATATTTAGTCTTCTAATCCATGAACATGGAACATCTTTCCATTTATTTGGATTTTCTTTTAGGAAAGTTTTGTGATTTTCCATGTAGAAGACTTTTACATATTGGTTTAAATTTATTTCTAGATATTGGGTTCTTTTAGTTGCTATTGTAAATGGATTTTTTTTTTCTTGATTTCCTCTTCAGATTTCTCATTACTAGTATAGAAAAAACTACTGTTTTTTTGCATGTTGATCTTGTATCCGTCCACTCTGCTAAACTCTGTATTGCTCTAGTAGCTTTGTTGTAGATTTTACTGGATTTATGATCATGTCATCTGAAATAAGAACGTTTTACTTCTTCCTTTTCAATTTGGATGCCTTTTATTTCTCTTCTTTGCCACACTGCTCTGGCTAGAAGTTCCAATACAGTGTTGAATATTAGTGGTGACAGTGAGTATCTTTGTCCTGTTCCAGATCTTAGAGGGAAAGCTTTCAGTATTTCACCATTGAGTGTGATGTTAGCAGTGTATTTTTCATATATGCCCTTTATCCTGCAGAGAAAGTTTCCTTCTATTTCTATTTTTCTAAGTGTTTTTATCAAGAAAGGATGCTGGAATTTGTCCAGTGCCTTTTCTGTGTAATTGGAGTTGATCATATAGGTTTGTTTTTTTTGTTTTTGGTGCATGGGCTAGGAATCAAACCCAAGTCTCGCACATGGTAGGCAAGTATTCTACCACTGAATGATCATGTAGTTTTGTCCCTTCAGTTTGTTAATGTGGTGTATTACATCAACTGAAATTCTTATGGTGAACCACCCTTGCATGCCTGGGATAAAGCCTAATTGATAATGGGTATAATTCTTTTAATGTGTTGTTAGATTTGATTTCCTAGTATTTTGTTGAGGATTTTCACATCTATATTCATAAGAGATTAATCTTTAATTTTCTTTTCCTTTATCTGGCTTTGATGTTAAGGTGTTGTTGGCTTCTTGTTATCGGTTAGGTAGTTTTCCTCTTGTTTTTTTTTTGGAAAGTTTGAGTAGGTTGGCACTAACTTATTGAGATGTTTGGTAGAATTCAACTGTGACGCTATCTGAACCTGGGGTTTTTTGGGGGGGGGAGTTTTTTTTTTGTTGGCGTGGGTAGGCTCCAGGAATTGAACCCAGGTCTCTAACATGGCGGGTGAGAATTCTTCCACTGAGCCACCATTGTCCACCCTACTGGGAGGGTTTTGATGACCTTTTTTACTTGTAATTGCTCTGTTGAGGTCTTCAGTTTCTTCAGAGTCATTGTAATAAGTTAATGGTATTTTCCATGGAATTTGTCCATTTTATATAGGTTGTATAAATTTGTTGGCATACATTTGTTCATAGTATTCTCTTATGAACCTTTTTATTTCTGTGAGGTCAGTAGTAATGTTCCCCTTCATTTCTGTTTTTGTTTTTTTGTTTTAAATTCATGTCTGCTTTCTTCTACTTTGACAGTCGAACTAAAGGTTTGTCATCTTATTAATCTTTTCAAGGAAACAACTTCTGGTTTTGCTAATGATCTCTATTATTTTCTATTTCGTTTATCTGTGCTCTGATCTTTGTTATTTCATTCCTTTGCTCACTTTGGGGTTAGTTTACTATTCTTTTTCTAGTTTCTCCAGGTATGCAGTTAAATCTTTGATCTTAGCTTTTTCTTCTCTTTTAATGTAAACATTTAGGGTTGTAAATTTCGCTCTCAGCACTGCCTTTGTTACATCCCATAAGTTTTAATATGCTGTGTTCTCGTTTTCATTCATCTCGAGATATTTGCTAATTTCACTTGTATTTTTTTTCTTTGATCCCTTGATTGTTTGAATGTCTTCTTTAATTTCCATATAGTTGTGGGTTTTCCAGTTCTTTGCTTGTGATTGATTTCCAACATCATTCCATTGTGATCGGAGAAGGTTCTTTGTATAATTTCAATCTTTTTAAAAATTTTTGAAACTTGTTTTGTGACGCAATGTGTGGTCTGTCTTGGAGAAGAATGGTCCACATGCACTTGAGAAGAATGTATACCCTGCTTTTTTTCTTTTTTAAATTTAAATTTAATTTTTTTTATCATCATCATTCCATTCTACATATATAATCAGTAATTCACAATATCATCACATAGTTGCATATTCATCATGATGATCATTTCTTGGAACATTTGCATCTATTCAGAAAAAGAAATAAAAAGAAAACAGAAAAAAATCATACATACCATACCCCTTACCCCTCCCTTTCATTGATCATTAGCATTTCAATTTAAATTTATTTTAACATTTGTTCCCCCTATTATTTCTTTTTATTCCATATATTTTACTCATCTGTTGATAAGGTAGATAAAAGGAGCATCAGACACAAGGTTTTCACAACTACACAGTCACATTGTGAAAGCTAATCATTATACAATCATCTTCAAGAAACATGGCTACTGGAACACAGCTCTACATTTTCAGGCAGTTCCCTCCAGCCTCTCTGTTACGCCTTAAATTAAAAAGGTGATATCTATTTAATGCATAAGAATAACGTCCAAGATAACCTCTCGACTCTGTTTGAACAATCTCTCAGCCATTGACATTTTATTCTGTCTCAATTTGCGCTTCCCCCTTTTGGTTGAGAAGGTTTTCTCAATCCTTTGATGCTGAGTCTCAAATCATTCTAGGGGTTTTCTAAATCACTTGATGCTGAGTCTCAGCTCATTCTAGGATTTCAGCCTACATTGCCAGGAAGGGCCACACCCCTGGGAGTCATGTCCCACGTAGACAGGAGGAGGGTGGTGAGATTGCTTCTTGTGTTGGCTGAGAGAGAGGGGCCACATCTAAGCAACAAAAGAGGTTCTCTTGTGGGTGACTCTTAGACCTAATTTTAGGTAGCCTTAACCTATCCTTTGCAGGGTTAAGTTTCATATGAACAAACCCTAAGATTGGGGGCTCAGCTTATAGCTTTGGTTGTCCACACTCCTTGTGAGAATATCAAGAATTCAACTTGGGGAAGTTGAATTTTCCCCCTTTCTCACCATTCCCCGAAGGGGACTTTGCAAATACTTTTTTATTCACCGTTCAAATCACTCTGGGATTCATCGGGGCATCACTCTGGACAAACCAACAAAATCTCATGCCCTACACCAGGTTCCATGTACTTATGGTGTTCAATTAAGCTGTCTACATAAGTTATATTAAGAAATGCACTAGTCAAAATATAAATTTTGCACCAAATAAACATTTTTTGCTTTAGTTTCACACATAAGTTAAAATTTTTTAATATTAATTACCATCTACCCCCTGGTCCACATGGGACATGACTCCCAGGGGTTTGGACCTTCCTGGCAACGTGGGATAGAAATCCTAGAATGAGCTGAGAATCCGCAGCAAGGGATTGAGAAAACCCCTAGAATGAGTTGAAACTCAGCATCAGGAGATTGAGAAAACCTTCTTGACCAAAAGGGGAAAGAGTGAAATGAAACAAAATAAAGTGTCAGTGGCTGAGAGATTCCAGAGTCGAGAGGTTATCTTGGAGGTTACTCTTATGCATTAAATAGATAAAACCTTGTTAGTCAAGATGTAATGGAAAGGCTGGAGGGAACTGCCTGAAAATGTAGAGCTGTGTTCCAGTAGCCATGTTTCTTGAAGATGATTGTATAATTATTAGCTTTCACAATTGACTGTGTAATTGTGAAAACCTTGTTTCTGATGCTCCTTTTATCTACCTTATCAACAGACGAGTAAAACATGTAATAAAAATAAATAATAGGGGGAACAATTGTTAAAATAAATTTAGATTGAAATGTTAGTGATCAGTGAAAGGGGGGTAAGGGTTATGGTATATATGATTTTTTTTCTGTTTTCTTTTTATTTCTTTTTCTGAATAGATGCAAATGTTCCAAGAAATGATTATGATGATGAATATGTAACTATGTGATGATATTGTGAATTACTGATTATATATGTAGGATGGAATGATCAAAAGTTAAGAATGTTTGCGTTTGGTGATTTTTGGTATTTTAAGAAAAATTTAAAAATTAATTTAAAAAGGGGGGGATCTATGCACAAAAAAGAATGTATATGGTTGATTGTTGTTTTATCAATAAAAAGCAAAAAAAAAAAAGTTAAAAAAATTACCATCTATTTTCAACACCCTGCAGTAATGAAATTCCTTTGTTCTTCCTCATGCAAAAACATTTTTAAAATATGTACATTTAGTCACAATCATTATGCACTCGAGGCATTCCTAGATTATAACATCTCAGTCTTTATCATCTATCCATCTTTCAGATTTCATTTGGGCCCCCAGCCCTCCTCCCTCTATCATTCTCACATTCAGCTTCATTCAGTGTTTTAACATAATTGTATTACAGTTAGGTAATATTGTGCTGTCCATTTCTGACTTTTTACAGTCAGTCCTGTTACACAGTCTGTATCCCTTCAGTTCCAATTACCCAGTATCTTACCCTGTTTTTATCTCCTGATGGTCTCTGTTACCAATGACATTCTCCAAGATTATTCACTAATGTTAGTTCATATCAGTGAGACCATACAGTATTTGTCCTTTTGTTTCTGGCTAATATCACTCAGCATAATGTCCTTAAGGTCCATCCATGTTGTTACATACTTCATAACTTTATTCTGTCTTACGGCTGCATAATATTCCATCATATGTATTCCAACGTTTAGGTCTTTGATCCATTTTGAGTTAATTTTTGTATAGGGTGTGAGATATGGATCCTCTTTCATTCTTTTGCATGTGGATATCCTGTTCTCTAGGCACCATTTTTTTGTTGTTTTTTTTTTTTTCAGTATTTGTTCCCCCTATTATTTATTTTTATTCCATATATTCTACTCCTTTGTTGACAAGGTAGATAAAAGGAGCTTCAGACACAAGGTTTTCACAATCACACAGTAACATTGTGACAGCTATATCATTATTCAATCATTTCTCAAGAAACACGGCTACTGGAACACAACTCTACATTTTCAGGCAGTTCCCTCCAACCTTTCCATAACATCTTGGATAACAAGATGATATCTACTTAATGCATAAGAATAACCTCCAGGATAACCTCTCGACTCTGTTTGGAATCTCTCAGTCATTGACACTTTGTCTCATTTCACTCTTCCCCCTTTTGGTTGAGAAGGTTTTCTCAATCCATCCCTTGATGCTAAGTGTCAGCTCATTCTAGGGTTTTTCTCAATCCCTTGATGCTGAGTCTCAACTCACTCTAAGATCTCTGTCCCACGTTGCCAGGAAGGTCCACACCCCTGGGAGTCATGTCCCATGTAGACAGGGGGAGGGTGGTGAGATTGCTTGTTGTGTTGGCTGGAGAGAGAGGCCACATCTCAGCAAGAAAAGAGGCTCTCCTGGGGGTAGGCACCATTTTTTGAAGAGACTCTTCTGTCCCAGATGAGTTGGCTTGACTGCCTTATCCAAGATCAGTTTTCCGTAGATGAGAGGGTCTATATCTGAACACTCTATTCGATTCCATTGGTCAGTATATCTGTCTTTATGCCAGTACCATACTGTTTTGACCACTGTAGCTTCATAATATGCCTTAAAGTCAGGTGGTATGAGACCTCCAACTTCATTTTTTTTCTCAGGATACTTTTAGCTATTCGGGGCACCATGCCCTTCCAGATAAATTTGGTTATTGGTTCTTCTATTTCTAAAAAGTAAGTTTTGGGGATTTTAATTGGTATTGAATCTGTAAATCAATTTAGGTAGAATTGATATTTTAATTATATTTGGTCTTCCAATCCATGAACACTATATGCCCTTCCATTTATTTAGGTCTTCTGTGATTTAACAATTTCTTGTAGTTTTCCTTGTATAGATCATTGGTCTCTTTAGTTAAATTTCTTCCTAAATATTTTATTTTTTTGGTTGCAATTGTAAATGTAATTTTTTTCTTGATTTCCCCCTCAGATTGTTCAATGCTAGTGTATGGAAACACTCAAGATTTTTGAGTGTTGATCTTGTAACCTGCCACTTTGCTGTACTCATTTATTAGCTCTAGTAGTTTTGCATTGGATTTTTTTGGGGGTGTTCAACAATAGTATCATATCATCTGCAAACAGTGATTAAGAAGTGCTTCCAACACCATGTTGAATAACAGTGGTGATAGTGGACATCCTTGTCTTGTTCCTGATCTAAGGGGGAAAGTTTTCAGTTTTTCCCTGTTGAGGATGATGCTAGCTGTGGGTTTTTCATATATTACCTTTATCATGTTGAGGAAGTTCCCTTGTATTCCTATCCTTTGAAGTGTTTTCAACAGGAAGGGATGCTGAATTTTGTCAAATGTCTTTTCTGCATCAATCAAGATGATCATGTGGTTTTTCTGCTTTGATTTCTTGATACAGTGTATTATATTAATTGATTTTCATGTGTTGAACCATCTTTGCGTACTTGGGATGAATCTTACTTGGTCATGGTGTATAATTCTTTTAATGTGCTGCTGGATTTGATTTGCTAGAATTTTGTTGAGGATTTTTGCATCTATATTCATTAGAGAGATTAGTCTGTAGTTTCCTTTCTTTGTCATATCTTTGTCTGGCTTTGGTATGAGGGTGAGGTTGGCTTCGTAGAATGAATTAGATAGCTTTCCCTCCTCTTCAATTTTTTTGAAGAGTTTGAGCAGGACTGGTACTAATTCTTCCTGGAATGTTTGGTGGAATTCACCTGTGAAGCCATCTGTTCCTGGATTTTTCTTTTTGGGGAGCTTCTTAATAACGGATTCAGTTTCTTTACTTGTGATTGGTTTGTTGAGGTCATCTATTTCTTTTTGAGTCAATGTTGGTTGTTCATGGCTTTCTAGGAAGTTGTCCATTTCATCTACATCGTCCTGTTTATTAGCATTAGTTGTTCGTAGTATCCTCTCATTACTTCCTTTATTTCTGTGGGGTCAGTGGTGATGTCTTCTCTTCCATTTCTGATCTTATGTATTTGCATCCTCTCTCTTCTTTTTGTCAACCTCACTAAGGGTCCATCGATCTTATTGATTTTCTCATAGAACCAACTTCGCGTTTTGTTGATTTTCTCAATTGTTTTCATGTTCTCAATTTCATTTATTTCTGATCTAATCTTCATTATTTCTTTCCTTTTGCTTGCTTTGGGGTTAGTTTGCTGTTCTTTCTCTACTTCTTCCAAGTGGACAGTTAATTCCTCAATTTTTACCCTTTCTTCTTTTTTGAAAAACACATTTGGGGCAATAAATTTCCTTCTTAGCACTGCCTTTGCTGCATCCCATAAGTTTTGATATGTTCTGTTTTCATTTTCATTTGCCTCGAGATATTTACTGATTTCTCTTGTCATTTCTTCCTTGACCCACTGGTTGTTTAAGAGTGTGTTGTTGAACCTCCACATATTTGTGAATTTTCTGGCACTATCCTATTATTGATTTCCAGCTTCATTCCTTTATGATCTGAGAAAGTGTTTTGTATGATTTCAATCTTTTTAAATTTATTGAGACTTGCTTTGTGACCCAGCATATGGTCTATCCTTGAGAATGATTCATGAGCACTTGAGAAAACAGTGTATCCTAATGTTGTGGGGTGTAATGTTCTATATATGTTTGTTAAGTCTAGCTCATTTTTTGTTTTATTCAAATTCTCTGTTTCTTTACTGATCCTCTGTCTAGATATTCTGTCCATGGATGAGAGTGGGGAATTGAAGTCT
Source organism: Myrmecophaga tridactyla (assembly GCA_004026745.1). Classification (NCBI taxonomy): domain Eukaryota; kingdom Metazoa; phylum Chordata; class Mammalia; order Pilosa; family Myrmecophagidae; genus Myrmecophaga; species Myrmecophaga tridactyla. The sequence goes on along the minus strand of PVIY010058793.1, from coordinate 2,519 downwards.
CCAACTATTATGGTAGATGTGTCTATTTCTCTTTTCAGTGTTTGCCTCATGTATTTTGGAGCATTCTGGGCTTGGTGCATAAATATTTATGATTGTTCCGTCTTCTTGTTGAATTGTTCCTTTTATTAATACGTAGTATCCTTCTTTGTCTCTTTTAACTGTTTTACATTTGAAGTCTAATTTGTTGGATATTAGTATAGTTACTCCTGCTCTTTTCTGATTGTTATTTGCATGAAATATCTTTTCCCAACCTTTCACTTTCAACCTATGTTTATCCTTGGGTCTAAGATGTGTTTCCTGTTGACAGCATATAGATGGGTCCTGTTTTTTAATCCGTTCTGCCAGTCTGTGTCTTTTGATTGGGGAATTTAATCCATTAAGATTTAGTGTTATTACTGTACAGGTAGTACTTTCTTCTACCATTTTACCTTTTGGATTTTATATGTCATATCTTATTTTTCTTCTTTTTACCTTTACTGATAGTCTTCCTTTCTACACTCTATTCCTCACCTCTCTCTCCTGTGTTTTCATATCTGCCACTAGTGCTCCCTTTAGTATTTCTTGCAGAGCCGGTGTCTTGGTCACAAATCTTCTCAGTGATTTTTTTTGTCTGAAAATGTTTTAATTTCGCCCTCATTTTTGAAGGACAATTTTACTGGATATAGAATTCTTGGCTGGCAGTTTTTATCTTTTAGTAACTTAAATATATCATCCCACTGTCTTCTCACCTCCATGGTTTCTGGTGAGAAATCTACACCTAGTCCTATTGGGCTTCCCTTGTATAGGATGGATTGCTTTTCTCTTGCTGCTTTCAAGATTCTCTCTTTCTCTTTGACCTCTGACATTATGATAGTATCTTGGAGTGCATATGTTTGGATCTATTCTCTTTGAGGTATGCTGCACTTCTTGGATCTGTAATTTTAAGTCTTTCATAAGGGTTGGGAGATTTTCAGTGATAATTTCCTCTATTAGTTTTTCTCCTCCTTTTCCCTGCTCTTCTCTTCTGAAACACCCAGAACATGTAGATTCATTAGCTTTATATTGTCATTCAATTCCCCAAGTCCCTGCTCAAATTTTTACATTCTTTTCCCTATATTTTGTTTTGCTTGTCAGATTTCAGATGTCCTGTCTTCCAGTTCACTAATCCTATGCTCTGCCTTTTGAAATCTGACAGTGTAGGTTTCCATTGTTTTTTTCATGTCTTCTTCTGTACCTTTCATTCCCATAAGTTCTGTGATTTGTTTTTTCAGACTTTCGATTTCTTTTTTTGTTCATTCCTTGCCCTCTTTACATCCTCCTTCAATTCATTGATTTGTTTATTGATCAGGGTTTTCCATGTCTGTTTGAACATTCTGAATTAATTGTCTCAACTCCCGTATCTCCTTTGAATTGTTGGTTTGTTCCTTTGACTGGGCTATATCTTCAATTTTCCTAGTGTGATGTGTTATTTTTTGCTGGTGTCTAGGCATTTAATTAATTACCTTAAATTAGTTTACTCTGGAGATTGTTTTCACTTCTTTTACCTAGAATTTTCTTGCTGGATGAATTTGTTGTATCTCTGTTCTTGACTTTCAGTTCAGCTTCTTCTGGACCAGTTTTTTAGGTTTTGTTTAACAGAGCAGAATTTTTCAGTTCTTGTTTTCTTGTTTCTTGCCCTGCCTGTATGGTGCCGTTTCCCCCCCACCTTTAGGAAGGTCTAGTTAAGTATTATAGACCCCAGCCAGATTTTCCCAGACCAAACTGGCCTCCTGTCAGGAGGAAAGAGTTACCTGCATCAGTTTTCCCTGAGGGTGAGACCCAGCAGGCTGAAAGACTTTCCTGTGAAGTCTCTGGACTCTGTTTTTCTTATCCTGCCCAGTATATGGCACTTGTTTGCCTGCAGGTCCCACCAGCTTAAGATGATGTGGTACTTTTAGCTTTGGCACATTCTCCCTGCTGGGGGCGTGATGGAAACATAGGAGAGGTTGTAGGCTGGTATTAATGGCTTAGCCCTGGAATCTGAATTCCTTGAGGAGGGATTCCACCTGAGTTGGGCTCACCCCTCCCCTGGGGAAGGCACAGGCTCCAGACAAGCCCTCAGACGAGCTTATTTCTGCCTATGCATGGGGCACTTGCAGCCTGAGAAGCCCTGCCGCTGTATCCAAAGGCTTTCAAGCCTTTGTAGAAACACAGCGAGGAAATCTTCTATTTCTTTTCTTTTTCTCTTTTTCTATCAGCCCTGCCCCCTTGGTGCTGGGGCAAAAATGAGCGACCTCGGCTTTGACCAGGTTCACCTGAGCTGTGGGCCTTTTTTTTTTTTTTTTTTTTAATTGAAAAATTGAGAAACTAAATAAAACATCAACGTATATAATGAGTAGTTCACAATATCATCACTTAGTTGCATATTCATCATTTCTTAGAACATTTGCATTAATTCAGAAAAAGACAATAGAAAAAGAAATAAAATGAACACAGGAAAGAAAAAAAAAGATTATACCTACCATACCCCTTACCCCTTGCTTTCATTGATCACTAGCATT
>PVIY010058792.1:0-12315 GCA_004026745.1 Myrmecophaga tridactyla | reverse complement strand
AACATATAGTTTCAGATATCAAAAACTGTTAAAAAATTAGAGTAACTTAAACATCATGATATTTGTGTAAGGATAGACAAATTAATCAAATAAATGAAATTTAGTCCCGAAATTGAACACACATATATGATTGCATAATTGATGATGACAAAGTTGCCTCTGAAATCCCTGGAAGAAATAAGTTTTAATAAATAGCAATGGGAAATTTGTTTTCCCCTTTCAAAGAGGGGAACCCTTTTGAATTACGTATATTGTTTCACTATTATTTCTGAAAAAGGAAAGGCAAAGAGATAACATAATTTAAAAATATAACGTGTTTTCTTCTAAAAATAAAATCACTTTAATTCATCCCAACATTGCTTACTTGATGTGCTCACTCAATAACGGAAGATCAGTTATGAGTCTTTGGTCACATAAGTGAAGGTGACTGTGAAGTAGTCTCCCTTTCTCTAGCAAAATGAAGCAGAACATCAAAACAGCCATAAGAGTTCTGAAGAAATCACAGAAAAAAAAGTCACATAGAATTAAAAAAAGAATAAAACTGTTTTCCAATTCCAATCAATGCTAATTCAGGCTGATATGCAAATTCAAATACCCCTGGAGATTTCAGGTAACACCTCTTAACACCTCTCATCCTCTCCCTCCTCCACCTCTTGGTCACTTTTACAAGGATTGAGACTTTGACGTCTTTGGATTATCTCACTTGATATTTAACCTAAATCCATGTGTGTCAATAATTGTCCTAGAGTTAAGAACCATATATTTTTATACTTCTTAATCTATCATCTACATGACTATTTAAATTAAAGCATTCTTAACATCCCAAGTTTTATACATGTCTTTTTCTTCAATGATTAAGGGATAAAATTGGAATACACTATAGATCTGCCATCCCTTCCCTCTTTCATTGATATCAAGAATTAAAATTGCATTCAAGATTACTCCCCCCCCCAAAAAAAAAGGTCTTTATGATCTAAGAAAAGTGGCTGCATAAAAATGTTCTTCTCTGTTTATATCCTAAATGCCTGAAGATTACTTATCCCCATATCCAACAATCATAATGGGAAAGGTATTGAAAAGTTAGATGTAAAAGAAACAGGCAGGTGGCACACAGTGCATTGGCCCTAACCATCTCACTTTGAATTAATGACTTCATGCTTTTTATTATCTTTTTCCTAAGGATGACCTAGATGTAATGATGTCTCAGGTTAGTAGGTATATCCAAATCTGTAACAGAACTTTCCCTTTATCATCCAATTCAAATTAATGGCAGATCAATAGCACAAGCGTGAACAACACACACAAACACACATCTTTGAAAGAGTAGTCCTGAAAAGTGGGTGCACAGAGTGCTGTACACCCATGAGACTTGCCTCCCAACAAAGTGCATGCAAAACTTTACTGTTGGACATGTGTAAAATGGACAAGGTAATTTTGTGAGAGTTAATAAAAGAGTTAATAACTAAACTTTACATGATAATAAAACATGCCTTTAGAAATAAAATCATTGCTTAGCTAATGCATCTGATTTTAACAGCCTATTATTTGATAACAGGTGTTATATCTGCCCTCTTAATATGTTTGATTTGCATGTAGAAGAGTAAAGAATTGTGAATGCATGATTTTAGATCTTGCCATAATAATTACAGATGCTGAATATTTCTATGAACAGTAAAAGTTAGATAATGTCAGAAAGTATTGTTAGAATCAGGCACTTAAAAAAAAGCATATGCCAAAAATAGGGGTACCAAAATTATGGCATGTGTTACATAACATTTTATGAATGAATGCTTTTAACAAACATGTAAAAATAAAATAAAATAAAAATTAGATTACTAGCTAAAGTTATATACATTCTACTAGAGGAGACACATTAACTAAAAAAATACAATGTAATAGAGAAGGTGCTATTATAAAATTACAAGCTAAATGGTATAGGTGCACTGAGGAAGAAATACATTTATGTTTGTGCCTTTAGTTATAAGTGAATTATTCATAGTTATTCGTTTTTGTATTAATTTTACAAACATGACAATCAATACTTCCATATTCTATATCATAACTAACAAACTATTGACACATGAACATTCCCCCAACCATAACTCTATCATTGTGTAACATTTGAGTCACTAAAAACAATAAGTCCTAAGTAAATAAATGATCCAAATTCAAATTTCCTGGTAGAAAAATTTAAAATTATGATAACATATTATAGAACAATGTAAGTACCATAGAATTATAGAAATAATTCTCTAAATATCAGTATTCATACTAATACTACACACCAAGAAAGTGTTTCATGATTTATACAAAAATCCTTCTATTAACCTCTTATCTGAAGTAAGGCTCAAGGAGAAAAAATACATGATTTTTAAAAAGTGTTGTAACAGAGAGAAGTTTCTAATGAAATTTCTCCATCTAGAAATTTCTATCTAAAGTGAAGTGATAATTTAGCAACAGATAAAGACTCTATGGTTTCTATATTGGATTCAGAATATTCTAGGAATGTTTTCAGAAAATAAAATGTATTTTTATTAGCTATTTTTCTCCTCAAATATCTAATGCCTAACATTTTAAGTTTAAGCCAAGAGATGGTAGTTTACTCATTTGAGGAGAATTTTCTCCTATTGATTGACTACAATCTTTCAAATCAATTAACATTTTTTCTTGAAATCTCATTTCCTTAATTCTCAGATGCAAAAACAGAACTTTCAGCAATTTTTACTATTAGTAAAACATTCGTTTTTAGCACCTTGACACCACTGAATTGAGCAAGCTACATGCCTAGCACAGATTTAAGTTTTTGGAACCTGCAAGAGTTTAAAAATAGGAGTGAATATAATGACAAACCTTGACCTAAAATAATTTTAACTTCCTCTCTAGAATACAGAAATTACTTCTACTGGAAAAAAAAAATATGTGCTCACCAATTTACCTCATCCTATACCTAAATATAACCACTGCTATTTATTAATGCCTTATTTTTATTTTCCTAATTATTTTAATAAAAATATTTCAGAAAAAGAGAAAAATATATAGAACAACAGTTACAATACTCACAAATATGTCACTTCTGAAAATGTGCCCTCCACAAGATGGAGACTTTAAGAAATTCCTATAAGATATTCTGAAGTTGATGCCAAATTAAGAGTAGTATTAATAGGAGACATAAGTACAAACACAGCAGAGTTTACAATACTTGTTGCAAAAAAAAAAATTTCAGTTTATCAGTAATGATAAGTACAAGAATTAGATCCATATCAGAAGCCTTTCATGTCCCTCTAGATACATTCTGCATTCTTCTTCAGCTTTCTTTACACCCCAGGAGCTGCCACAACAGTGAACCCTAAATTAAAGCTTGGATTATAGTGAATAGTACAATCATAAAATTGTGTTATCAATTGCAACATGATCCACACCAATGTGAGGTGTTAATAATAGGGTGGAATATGGTAATCCTATATTTTATGCATGATTAATCTGCAAACTCATAATTTTTCCAATAAACAAAAATATATATTTCTTGAAAAACAAGAAAAAAATTGTTGTCCTCTGACTTCTTTATTATTTTGGCTCCCTTACTGCCAAATAACCATTAAATGACATAAGAATAGCTGATTCTACTGAATCTTTCCTCTTAAACCCAGATATGGTAACAGATCAGTGGCTAACACGTCGTCATTCCCCTATACCTACACTTCTTTTTATAGAAATCCTTCTTCAATGACCCTATTTTGAATTTTCTTAAGGTTTTCTGCTGGGACACTAAATCACCTTCTAGACTCTGATGAGCCTGAGAGATTCCTGAACCCAAGACCTCATTGTATTAGCAATGTTAAATAAGTTAAAGAATGGTCACAATATTAATTATTTCTAAATAGTCAACCTTTACTATACATCAGAATAATGGTGAGCGTTTAAACCATGGATTCCCTTCATCTACCCTGAAGATAGATGCGCAAATCCAATCAGAATATCAGTGAAATGTTTAAAAAGTCTACATTTCAAAATTTGGGAGATGAAATACTTAGTACATTTATAGAAATACATTGAAAAGAAGAAAACCGGAAAATAATCTAAGTATGTAACTTTTGAAATTAGAAGAACATACTACAGTAGAAGACAGAAGAAGGAAGGAAATTACAAAGATTAGGAAAGAAAATAATGACTTGGACAACTAAAAAGAAACAAAACTTGTTTTTTTAAATAAGTAGCTTGTCTTTTAGAAAATTCATTATAAAATGACCAAGTATTTGACAAGTGTGATCAAGGACAAGGAAAGGAAGGAAAAATTCAAAAGTTGGAGGCACAAATACATGTGGAGTAAAGTGTATAAATATAAAAACAAAACAATATGGAAACAATTCCAATACATATGAAAACTGAAGAAATATTGTTCTTAAAGAAATGTTTCAAGTTCATAGTAGCTTTATATGTAGTAGCCAAAAATTAGAAAAAATCTATCAGCAGTCAAATGGATAAACCAGTTACAGTATATCAATACAATAGAACTCCATTCAGCCTTAAAAAGAATTGTATGATACTGAAGAGAGGAGCTGGACAAATGGAGTATACATTGCATGATTTATCATATAAAATTTCATTTGCATAGGTATACGTAAGTATGTATGAAGCGTATGTATGTGTTTGTATGTATGTGTAAATTTAGATATAAATGAAAAGTCCTTAATATATCTAATGTGTATATGGATGGCCATTTCTCTATTTTTGGATGTTGGTTCAGGTCGCCTTCTCTTCTCATATTTGATTGATTATTCTTGGGAATGGGAGGGTGCTATTCTGAGTGAAAGTGGTATGTTAGAATCCTGTACTCACATCACCACATTCTCAGAAGTTAATAACACATCTTCACTCTTTTACTTCCACACCATTCACTGTAAATCTTGCTAAGTCCCCATTAGTTGTATATTTTGATATCCTTTTAATTTCATTGGTCCAGGTAGGACAGTGACTTGGGCCACCAAAATTTTCTGGTGTACTCAGTGAGCTTATGTGGTCTTTGATCCCCCTTGGAAACAGAAACCTCTGCTTCACTAATGAGGGCAGACAAGAGGGTAGAAAGAGACAAAAAAAAAAAAAAAGAATGTTCTTTTACAGGGGGCTTTTCATTTCCTTCTTGTTTCAGGTGACATATTACTTCATTGTGGCTCAACTCAATTTTCAGCTCATCCAATGTTCTGTGTCATATGGTGAGGTCCTAATGGCTATTTCAGCCTTTGAAACCCCTTGAGTCAGAAGCCTTAGCCACATTGCTTGATAACTAGGACTTCAGGTTTTTCATTCACTGACTGATTTATTCTCAGGTTTTCACATCAGCAAACTTCTTTGAGGCATCGATCTAAATCTAGGTATTCTGCCTGTCTGTTAAGATAACAAATCTTAATTTTTGTCTGATTGCAACATAAATACTAGAAGAGTTTTCCAGAGTGGCAGTGATAAAATAATTTATCTATATATTTTTTGGTGTCAGTTTTATTTCTCCAAAGATTTCACCTTCATCATCATTGTAAACTCAAACAAGGGTAGTAAAAACAGTGATTTCATGTGGCTGATTGTCTCGCAGGGTGTTTTGGTTTGCCAAAGCACATGCAATGCAATATACCAGAAATGGACTAGATTTTAACAATGGGGATCTATTAGCTTATGAGTTTGTATTTCTAAGGCAGTGAAAATGGCCAAATTTAGGCATCAATAAGACCATACTTCTTCCCAAAGACTGGCTACTGGTGAGCTTGGGTTCCTCCATCAGATAGCAAAACACATGGTGATTTCTGCTTGTCCTTGTTTCCTGGGTTTCATTCCTTACAGCTACTGACTTCAGTAACTTCCTCTCTGAGCCTCTGTGCATTTCTCTCTTTTAGCTTCTGTCTTTCTTAGCTTCTGTGTGGTTTTTTTCTGTGTTTTATCCTCTTATAAAGGGGGTGGTAAGAATGGAACTAATTCTCAATTGAAATAAACTAATCAAAAGGTCCCACCTACAATAGGTCTACCCCACAGAAATTTGAAGACATGATCTTTTCAGGGGTGCATACAGCTTCAAACTACCACACAGGGAAATGAGACAATGAAATATCAAAGCTTTTTTACAGGAACCAGGACCCAAGGCCTTTGAGACCTTTTATCATCATTGTTAATGGACCTAAGTTTGGCATAGCATACTTCAAGAAAGACTGAGCTGTAAAATCATCCAGTTTGCCATTCTTCCTTAACAATAACTGTGTTCTCACTGACTCACCTCTCAAGGAAACCAGAAAAAGTTCTAACAATTTGTCTGTTTTTTTCCAATAGCAGTTACGAATATCCTTTCTTTTAACTCAGTGAAAGTGTTGTCTGAAAGGGGTTGGAATCTTCAATCTACCCAGGATGAATCTTAGTTTTAGTTTGTATAATTGGGCAGATCTAAGGCTGACTACCAAATTGATGAGAGTTGCCATGCTCATAAAGAGATAGCAACATCCAGGGCATCATTTGGGCAGTCTACTCAATTCCTTCTTATTAAAGGCAAGACAACTGAAGACAGATATTGCCTGGTTGGACAAACAACATAATCAATATGTCTGCCACTGATTCCTGGAGATTTCCCCCAAATCTTTTAAGCTGACCCACAAAGCCCTCATCCTTTCTTTATCAGAAAGCAATGCCTTTGTCAGCAATAGCAGTATCCAGCCATTAGCATTTTCGTACCAGTTCTCCAAGCATAACAGCACACGGCCACAAAAAACAGATCAGGTAGCACCCATTGCATGTAGTGAGTTATTGTGCAATAGATGAGCCTGAGTTTAGGAAGTGGGAATCCATTATAATGAGAAGTAATCATGTTTGCCTCTTGCTTCAGAGGAGGATTCTATATCTTCTAAGGCTCTTCAATATACAAACATATTTTAAAAGTAGTCTGGAGCAAAGGACTTTCATTACCTTGCTTATAAGATATACAGAAACACGTGAAGCACTGTCTTGCAATATATCATTATTTCATAAAAATAATTTTTAAATAAGAGAAATAAAATAAGAAATTCAGGTAACTTCTTGCATTCCTCTTTTTGAGATACCAATGTATACTTTTTGGAGGAAATAAAAATATAAATCCGTTTTTATTCTCTTTACTTCTTTTTGTCTTCATTAAAATAACCAACCTTGACTTAGATTACTTAAATTTGTATCAAGGATAGCTATGCAATTTCCATTGGTTTCACATAAACACTACAAGTCATTGAAAAGACCCACAGATAATTCCATCAGTTTTCATTGAAATGATTTTTCCTCAAAGGAAGTAAGGTCTCATCCTTGAATTCCCATCTTCCATAGATTTACAACATGAAAACATGTTTTCATTTACACAAAAAATAGCAATTCTACACACCCACACTCACATGCATGTAAAAATACCAAACAAAAAACCATAAGCTTATTGATAAATATACTCCTTTAACTTCTATTGTTAAAATTCTCATGGTGGATTTGGTAAAACCAATTAGGACATCCGTATTCTTTGTTGAGGTGTTTTTTGAGGATGAATATTTTTGCACAGATAAATAGATTAACATCATTTTTATTCAGACATACAACACCATTCATTTTGATTTTGCACTTAACAATTTCCCGAATAGAAAATCAAAAGTATATCAGCCAATTCATAAAATTAAATGAAGAGCCTTTCTACCATCCTGCCTTCATCCAAAAGCAAATGATGACACTTTATATGTAAGCTTAAGGAATTATGAAACTGTATAAAGAATAAATAAAACTATATAAACTTAAGAATTTTTCTTCTGAGTCTTAAATGTTGGTGCAAATTTATATAAAAGAATTTGCTATGGACCAATTTTGTCTTTTTCACTAAGAAATGCCAGAAATAGAAGCAATAGGAAAACGACAGACACACTATTGTAAAATAAACCAAAACCATCTGGAAAAAAGTAACAAAACAAGAAATTATCTTGTTCTCTGGACCAATTAATAATATTAAAAAATAACTGCAATGATCCTCATACTCTAAAGAAAGTTGGAAATGTTTAATATTATGGTAGTCTACATTACAATTGTGTTGGCTTTGAGCTATGTACCCCAGGAAAACACTTTCTTAAACTTAATCCATTCCTGTAGGTATGAACCCATTGTAAATATGACTTTTTGATAAGGTGTGGCCCAGCTGAATTGAAAAGAATCTTAATCCTAATACTGTTGTTTATTATAAGCAAAGTGAAATTCAAAAACACAGAGAGAAAAGCAGAGGGAGGCATCAGCAGCTGAAAATCAGTGGAACACAGGAGAAAAGGGAGAAGCCAAGAGAGGCTGCCATGAACATTGCCATGTGATAGAAAAGTCAAGGATGAAGGATCCCTGGCAGCCAGCCCCAGAATGCCATAGTCTTCTGGGAGAAAGTATCGCCTTGATGTGGCCTTGATTTTGAACTTCTAGACTCAAAACCTTGAACCAATAAATTCCCATTTGTTTAATCACTGAAATGCATTATATTTTTTTGGCAGCTAGGAAAATAAAACAAAGATGCATAAATAAACAGTGATTGTCATAGCATAATTATTATCAAGAAACTAAATATATAGGTATTGGGAAACATTCCTGAGGGAAAATGCAAATGATTTGGTTTTAGTCATGGTATTTTAAAAAATCCATTTTACTACTTATTCATGTGTATTTTTCCATACACCAAGTTAATATTGTCCCAAATGTGTATTTATTTTATTGTTTGAGAAAACAGGATATGCATAGAGTTGGAAGAAACTTAGCTTTTGTTAAATTGGAATTTCAGAAAGCTCAAATCAAAGTAACTGATATTAAGAATTAATCCACTTTTGTAGTAATGTTCAATCTTCATAGTGGGAACTGCATAAAAGTGTTAAAGGTAAAATTAACTTCTTTGCTTGAATTTTTTCCTATAAAAACATTTCATTGCTTTTTTATATGCTAATATCCTAAAAAATGATTAAAAAAAATCCCTGAAGTAAAATAAGGACATCATAGAGGGGAGCGCTTTAATACTTTTTTTTCCCCCTAAAACCACTCACATGTTATTTATAAATCACCTCCTACAATGATTGACCATTGAATCCCATAGCCATAGAAATGTATTTTCGTGTTCCAGAGCAACAATGTTTATTTTTTCTCTTTTCCTTACATTCTATTTGTAAAAGAACAGTTGTGAATTTTCATATTCAACTTGAATTGATATTTTGCTACACCTTAAAATGGAAAAGAAAGTTAAGACATAATCTTGAAAGAGTATAGGTTCTTATGAAATACTATTGGACAGTTTTTCTAGGAAATGTAAATTCAATTTTCCAATGCCTTTCCTATGATATGCTTCTAATTTAATGTTGCTGATTGTGTTTTTGTTTAAGTTTGAAGTCAGAATTTGAATGCAGAATTCATAGGTGAGCCATCATATTGCATTTAAATTCTCTATATAACTGTACTGATGCGTTTGCATTCATTATTAAAAATATTGTGCTTATTATGCTAATACAAACAACCAAGTAAATTATTACCATAAACCTGAAATCTACTCTGGTTTAGGTGCTAATATATTATCCAATTTAATCTCCAAATTAATGAAGTATTATTGTTCTTGTATTATAAACAAGGAAACTGGGGCTTAATGTATTTTGGACTTCTTGTCAAAAACACTTAGTAAATAGTAAAAACAGGATTTGAAACTAGGTCCTCATGATATCCAAATTCAGGTTTCTTCTGGTTTATCTTTTATCACCAAAAACTGTGTTCTATATTGTTTTCTGCAAAGAAGTGTAATTAGTTAGATGGCAAGTTTAGGATACTTAATTATTTACTTGTGTCAGTAGGCAAAAGGAGATGTCTCAAGTTGAGAAACACTGTATTATTTGCAAAATTCTTTCACACTCATTATTGAGTGACAGTGAGTTTTAGATTTCTAGCCCATTTTACAAATATGAATGCTTGGACTCAGAGACTGGTTGAATTGTTTTCAGTTTCACAGCTAGCCATTTCTATAACATGTGGTCCCAGAGACACAGGGTCTCCCCACAAACAGGAGAAGCACTTGTTTCTTCAGTCAAACTCTGACACGCACCATACTCCCCAAACCCAAAATGACCAAAGAAATATAATTACATGGAGAAACAGTTTGCATTAGTTTAGAAAAGGAAAAATACCACGGATTTTGAAGAATGCTGTTACATTCAACAGAATCAAATTAAAGGAAATCATTGTAAGCCAATTATCACATTTGCTTCTGAGAAAGCATCTAGTGACTTGCCAAGACTATGAAGAAGTAGAGGTAATTCACTACTTACCTTCTAATTTGGAGACACTAAGACCTTAAGCAAGTTCCATTTGTAAGACCTATAAGAGCTATTAATGATTAATGATTTTGCATAATAAGAGCATTCACATTTAATTTTTCAAATTTAAATTTTTACTAGTTTTTTTTTAACATATGCTATCTTAGAACAAGACAGAATGATGGAAAAAATCATTAATTCCAAGAATAGCATTTATTACAGTATCATTTAATTTTATCCTACCCATACAATGTTCCCATACAATAGACTACAAACAAATAAGGGGTGCTAGATAGAGTGACCTCATAACTATGGTTACTAAACGATAATATAGGGAAAGGAAAATGAAGAAAGATAATGTACCAATTATTGTCTTTCTCACTTATACCCCTACCCTCTATCACCTTCCCTACCCCAAGTCAAGCTTCAAGTATATTCCTAATTACCTAACTAAATGGAAAATACCTCAAGGATACTAATTACTAATGAAAAATAATTCCCTTTAGTAGTTAATAGTTCATTTGAAATTCACCACTCCTTATACTGCAATGAGAAGTTAAATATTCCTTTACAGCTTTTTAAAAATGATTAGGTATTCCTTTGTTCCTCTAGTTCAAAGCACAGTATCTTTCATCATGTAGTTACACAATACTCGTGGATAAAATCTTATAAAATGTTAGGCAATATCTTCTTTTTTAAAGAAGGTGAAAATATTTGCAGAGGAAATATTTGAAATAGTTGATAAAATAAATTGTTAAATTAATATAAAATAATTTCTCCACAAAATAAAATTTTAAAATAATTTTGAATTATTGTTGTCTGTTCTGTGCAACATTTTTACTCAAGTCCAATTTTAGGGAATTAGAATGTGTGAACTTAATAAAATTGAACAGTTCATATAGTTAAATTCTGAATAGCCTTTGTCCTATCCTCTTAGCAATTCAAAATATTCTCTTTGTCCTGATATAGCTTCAAAGGTGTTTATGTTAATTTTGCAATTGCTGGAGAATTAGCTGATGAAATAAAAGTTATAAACTTTAAGTAAATACCAAAAGAGAACTTTGTTTTTCATCATTAAGAAAGACAAAATATATAAATAGGAGGGAAGTCTGCTTATACATGCTTATCCTTTTTGTCTTCCCATCAAGGATCAAGGAAAGTTTTTATTAATGTGAGGTTCAGTGGAACACATTGTTCTTCCCAAAGCTAAAGGATGTAAGGTAGAAACACTCAGACCCGGATGATGAAAATTATATGATATAAATTCATTGACTACATTTCTCAAATAAAATACATACTATTTGAGAACCCAAATATTCTCTAAACTTGCTCAAAGCAGTACAGGTATATCTATGACCATTTATTATGACTATTCAATTTTCAGTGCATTTGAACATTTCCTCACCCATTTGCAGCCTCCTTCTATCTCTGAGATTGACGATGGCTGACATTCTCAGCAGTCAAAACATCTTGCAAATGACTTCTTAGCCTAGAGAGTCCTTCCAAAATGATCTCACTTTGCTGCCTGCCTAGCTTGCCTCCCATCTAGTCACTGAAGCATTTACAAGAATACTTTTATTAAATTTGTTCCAACATGTGTTCAATTAGATGAAATCTTCTTAAATATTGCACGATATGTGACTTGGGAAATGCTAAATTGTCTCTCTGTTTGTTAAGTGTATTCTCAGAGGTAGAAGAAACCATATTATATCATTGGATTCAAACATTAAAGTAAATGGAATGAAAGTATTTTTTTTTTAGTTTGGTTATATTTATACATTGAAATTTCTTTTCTAGATATTGAAATCTATTGAATGTATTGCAAATAAAGGAGTGGTCTTAGGAGTAATGCCTTGTGTTATATTAACTTATATTAATATAAATATAATATTTATATTATATAAATATAATAGTTACTATTCTACTTTTTATAATAGTAAAAATTTCCACTATTTGTTAATCGGTAGAAAAATGTTCTCTCCCGTACAATATATAAAATATGGGGTGGGAAACAGAA
>PVIY010058791.1:0-12316 GCA_004026745.1 Myrmecophaga tridactyla | reverse complement strand
CCATTGGGCAATGACAGGAGTTGCTGGGGAAAGAGGTTTCTAGTACCCACAGAATGGGTCATTTTATCCACTTGATTATTAAAACCTTGCTTTGCTGAATTCACCCTCTGGTGTGCATTCATATGGGACACAAAATCATCATGTTTTTAGCCCACTCAGAAACGTCTCCACACATACCTCTTCCCCAGACCTCTTTGTCACCAGTTTTCCAGTTATGGTCTTTCTAAGTCCCTGACCATCTAGCCAAACCATTAGCAATAGCCCATAAGTCA
Organism: Myrmecophaga tridactyla; assembly: GCA_004026745.1. Taxonomy (NCBI): domain Eukaryota; kingdom Metazoa; phylum Chordata; class Mammalia; order Pilosa; family Myrmecophagidae; genus Myrmecophaga; species Myrmecophaga tridactyla. The sequence goes on along the minus strand of PVIY010058791.1, from coordinate 12,044 downwards.
GTATACAAACATACCTCTGGACACTTCTCCTCCCAAGATACATGAACAACCAGATGCACTGCTTGAAGTTCTGCCCACAGGTAGGATTTCCTCTCACAACTGTCCTTAAAGGACACCCCAGAAAGGGGTTGTAGAGGCACAGAACTCCACTTTTGGGTGATACCTAAATATAATACTGAACCATATGTAAACCAGTCCTGAGTTTTCTCTTCTTCAGTCAATCCACTATAAGAAACTCCCCAAGAGGCCATAGCTCTGGTCTGAGTTATGAGAAGGTAATGTGGCAGGATTGGAGAACATGGACATTTGAGCCACTTCCTCATATAACTTACTTGTGCCTCCAGGACCTGCTCAGGCCCTATCTCACATATACCATTTCCATTTTATGATAGAGCGCTACTACACACTCCCAACTTTATGGCATGCTGGGTCAGACAACACCCAGCTCATGATAGGCAACTCAGTTCTCATGGTAACTTGGTAGCCCAAGGTCAAACGTTCAGTCTCTACTAAGGCCCAGTAGCAGGCCAAAAGCTGTTTCTCCAAAGGAGAGTAGTTATCTGCAGCAGATGCTAAGTCTTTGCTCTAAAATCCTAAGGATCTGTGTTGTGCTTCTCCTTTAGGTGCCTTCCAAAAGCTCCAAACAGCATCTCTATTTGCCTCTGACACTTCCAGCACCATTGGATCTCCTGGATCATATGGTCTAAGTTGCAGAACAGTTTGTACAACAGCTTGAACTTACCACAGCACCTCATCTTGTTCAGATCTTCACTCAAAATTAGCAACTTTTCTGGTCACTCGATAAATGGGCCAGAGTAGCACACCCAATTGAGGAATATGTTGTTGCCATAATCCAAAGAGACCAACTACATATTGTGCCTCTTTTTTGGTCATAGAAGGGGCCAGATGCAGCAACTTATCCTTCATCTTAGAAGGGATATCTTGACATGCCCAACCCCACCGGAGACCTAGAAATTTCACTAAGGTATTTTTGTTGGATTTATCTCCCATCCTCTGACACACAAATGCCTTACCAGTAAGTCTAGAGTAGTTGCTACTTCTTGCTCATTAAGTCGAATCAACAAGATAGCATCAATATAATGGACCTGTGTGATGTCTTGTAGGAGGGAGAAACGATCAAGTTCTCTGCAGTCAAAATTATAACATAAGGCTAGAGAGTTGATGTACCCCTGAGGTAGGACAGTGAAAGTATATTGCTGACCTTGTCAGCTGAAATCAAACTGTTTCTGGTTGTCCTTACTAACAGCTATTGAGAAGAAAGCATATGCCAGATCAAAAGCTGCATACCAAGTACCAGGGGATGTATTGATTTGTTCAAGCAATGATACCACATCCAGAACAGCAGCTGCAATTGGAGTTACCACCTGGTTGGTCTTATGATAATCCACTGTCACCCTCCAAGGCCCATCTGTTTTCTGCACAGGTCAAATAAAAGAGTTGAATGGGGATGTGGTGGGAATCATCACCCCTGCATCCTTCAAGACCTTAAGAGTGTCAGCAATCTCTGCAATCCCTCCAGGAATCCAGTATTGTTTCTGATTTAATATTTTTCTAGGTAAGGGTAGTTCTAGTGGCTTCCACTTGGCCTTTCCCACCATAATAGCCTTCACTGCACGAGTTAGAGAGCCAATGTGGGGATTCTTCCTGTTGCTCAGTATGTTTATTCCAATTATACATTCTGGAACTGGGGAAATAACTACAGAATGGGTCTAGGGGTCCACTGGACCCACTGTGAGACAGACCTGAGCTAAAACTCCATCAATCACCTAGCTTCCATAAGCCCCCAGTCTGAGGGCTGGACCAGGGTTATCTAAAGAAGACTCAGCATGATCTAGGGTTTCAACCTCACTCCTGATATCATTATCAATCCATATGTCAGCATCCCATTTCTCAGGGTCCCACTTCTTTACAATCAATGCCCTCACTTTAATGGCAGACACCATGCAAGGTTGAGATTTCAGTTGATGTTGTAAAGTTGTTACTCTGACAATAAGATTCTGACTGATTTTCAGAGATCTCAAGTTTATGGCTACAGGAAATAAGTTTCCTTCAGGACACTCATAGAAATATCTACATCTGTCAGATGGTACTTAGGTTTTCATTTGAAGCCTTAAGCCCATCCCTTCCACTCGTTAATGTGTCCAATGTATCTAACAACAACCAGCCAATATCTCTATACCTCTTATTTCCACAAAACTCCATAAAGGTGTCAAAAACATTATCCCCCAGAGCTTGGCTTCATACAAGCGAAGTATTAGAAGAATCCAATGGCGATATTTTGACCATCTCTTTTGCCAAGTCATTCCGTGGATTGGCAGTTTCATTCTGATTATGAGAATCAGAGTTCTTAGTGCCTTTGAGTCCAGTCAGAGTAGAAAACCATTCATAAAAACCCATTTTAAAAAATCTGTGTCTAAAGAGCCTGTCTGGTACCAAGTTTTATTCTCTGGGGAAACAGAATCAACAGGGAACACTCGCAAATATAAAATTTATAAAAGTGTCTCTTGTGACCATGGGAATGTACATTCCAAAATCGTCAGGGTAGTTTGTGATGCTGACGATTCCAATGGAGGGTCCAGATGAACTCCACAGGAGTGGCTTGCTGGCCGAAGCAGGAAGAACCTGTCTCTTCTGAATCTCCTGAAAAGTCTTCCAATGATTAGATTAAGCATCACACATTGCAGAAGACAATCCCCTTGGCTGACAAATGGATTCAGCTGAGGATGCAGGAAACATGATCATGATTTAATTTTAAGAAATGTCCTCACAGCAACAGACAGAGCAGTACTTGCCCAACCAGACAATCAGGTACACCACTTGGCCAAGTTGACACATGAACATGACCATGACACCCAAATACCTCTAAAGAGTGGGAGAAAGATCAAAAGTAATGGTGGAGTTAACCAAAGAAGGTAGGGTTTAACAAATGAATACAATTGCTGAATCACTATATTGATATTTCTTTTAGTCTCCAGTAACTTAGAGCAGCTAGAAGTAAAAACCTAAAATTGTGGAATTGTAACCCATACCAAACTCTGAAATCTGTTCTACAACTGCCATTGTGTGCTTTGAAATTTATTGCTTTTTTGTATATATGTTATTTTTTACAAAAAAAAGAAAAAGCAAAGTCTATTGTGATGTTAAATGCACAGCTACATGATAATATTCTGAAACACTGATTGTACACTTTGGATAATTACATGGTATGTGAATATATAATGTATATCAATTAAGAATGAATATTTTTTAAAAAGTACAAGGATTAATAAATATATATCCTGTGAATACAAACAATTAAAAATAAATAGACAATTACTTAGGCATAAAGTGATTTAAAGCTATTTTAAATAAAACCTTTTGAATATTAAAAAAAAAGTTTTCCCAGTTGTGATTAGAGTTGGATGGTGATCTGATTATGGAAGAATGGTCAGAGCAGTGGATCATTGCTGGCTTGAAGGAGGTAGAGAGAGGTCATCAGTCCAGGAACTTGGGCTGCTTCTGGACTTTGTAAAAGGCAAAGAAACAAATACTTTTGCCCCAAATTTCCTGGTCATTAAAAACCTGGAGACATGAATGCCAGGAAAGTTGTATTGCTATATATCTCACCTTTCCTTGATCATGGAACTACTGAAACATTCATGGAAATATTATTCACTTAAGAAATGCCCTCTCTCCAAAACATATACTCTAGGAATGGAGGCCAAAGTATAGCATCAGCTGTCACAATAAGGCTGTCCAAAACGATTTGGAGCCAAGTGTTCAGATGAGCCTCACATTCTTTGTTGCAGGAAGAATGGCAATGAACAAATAGATATTGCATTTGAAAATGACCAATGTTCATAGTTATGCTGCCTTAGTAACAGAATATAGACTGTCAGAAAGGAAATGCTTGGAGACCAGCCTGACCTTCTTCCTCAAAATTGCAGGACTGGATATGGGACACCATGGTGCTCATGTCTCCAAGTGGCTGACTAGGGCTGGCAGACCCCAGCGTACCAGCTTACCCGCAGACCATCCTCTGGTTGCTTAAGCAGTTGAGGGGCCAGCTGGAGTGGGAGTTCCCATTGCTTTGTGTGTGTTTGTATTTCCAGTAGACCTCCTGGTTTTCTACCCATCCTATGCTTCTGTGGGGTGATCCACAGATCTGTTTTACACACTCTTTATACCATGACTCAGCTACAAAGAGAAGTTCTTAAAAGAACCAAAGGAATCCAGTAGTTGTCTTGTCAGGACACTGAGGAATCCCATTTCTAGCTTTTAGTCATTTTCAGCTTTGAAAAAATCCCCTACAAAGTTTTCTCTATTTCTTTTTATTTTTCAAACACAGGGGTTCATTTTTTGGGTGTTGATTTTTTTTTTACTTTATCTGCACTCTATTTTATTGTATATCTTATTCTATCTTTTCCATAACAATAAATAGTATCACCATTCATATAGGACATGAATGTAGGAGTCAAACACCATTTCCATCCTCCACTTCCCTATTTCTACAGAGAAGAAATTCCTGTAAATTATACTCTCTCAAATGTGTGCAATCAACTACAGTTATCGTCTTTTTCCTTATGCTTCCCTAATTCAAGCTCCATTACCTCTCTCCTAGATTTGAGGGTGAGCATTTTGAATGATGTCCCAAATTTCACATTTGCTCTTATAATCTAGACTCCAATCAACAGCATGAGTAACCTAAGGCAGACCCTGCCACCTCCATTACTCAACCGAAAATGGTTCCCTATCCTCTTCATACAAAATCCAAAGTCCTCACAAAGGAACCCAAAGGTCCCCAGTGATAATACCTTTACTGGGGTCTCTGAGCTAAAGTGGAAGATGTCCTCCTTCAGCCCTTCCAGCTTGCTTTCTCATCCTCACCACACACAAACAAGCCAAACTCAATCCAGTTTCCACCTTACAGATTCTGCACCCTCTTTTTCCTCAGTCATTTTGATCTTCCCCGTGATCTTTGCATGGCTGGATGCTTCTCATTCTTCATATCTCAGACCAAATGCCATCTATGTAGAGAAGTCTTGCCTGACCTAGGTTTTACCTTCCCCCAGGCACCATTACTCCACAGTATTTATTACCTGTATAGCACTTATGACTGTCATAAACTATTTTGCACATTGATGGGTTGTTTTATCTATAGACTTTTCTGCAGAACACACTAGAATGAAAATATCCATGAGAGTCACACCTTTTGCTTTCTGTTTCCTGCATATTTCCAGTGCATAGAACAGGGTCTGGCACACAGAAGAGACTCAACAATGATGTTTGCACCATCATAGAACACTGCTGCATTCCTGAATTTGTGCTTTTCCTCCAGATGATTGAAGATTTTTTCATTTTGGCTCTGATCAGTCTTTTGGCCTGGCTCAGCCTGGTGACCAAGAGCTTATATCTGAATTCAAACTCACTTATTTCAATCCCACCTTCCTCCTATACTATCAATATGGCCATAGCCAAGTCACTTTGGTTCTCTGAGTCTCAGTTCCATTATCTGTAAAATCAGAATAATTACAGTACCTACCTAGAGGATGGTGGTCTAGGATAAACAAAGCAGCCTTTGTGATAGGACCTCAAAATGTCAAGGGCAACAATTAACAGTACTACAATTATTAGTGTTGCTTTTGTGATGTCATTTGTTATTATCAAAAATTAGAAGGGATAAATTTCCTTATCAGGGTCCCTGCCACCTTCATTCACATTTGTTTCATTCATTTCATAAAGAATTGAATGCTTCCTGATATCAAACATGATCGTAGGTACATCACTAAACAAAACAAATGAGTATGCTTGCCTTCAAAGAACTTCCCATGGAGAGTAGTGATTCACAGTAATAACTAGAACATAGGAAAAAAACATAGATTCATTCACTGTTCCATTGATTATGAGAAAAAAAGAGAGAAGAGCTCCACCACAAGAGCTGTGGAGAAGAAACAGGTGGCCATTTTCCTGAGACAAGAGGGAAAGTATGAGGATTAATTAATCAGTAGAAATGTAAATGGAGGGAAGTAGATGGAGACAGAAGGCAGAGTGATTCAGCTGGCTTTCCAGGAAAGAGTATGCCCTTAAAGAGTGGCAGAGTTACCATTGGTAAAGCAAGGGCAGACAGCAGTGGACAAATTGTGAAGAACCTTGTGTGCTGAGCCAAGGAGTTTGAACTTTATCCTAAAGACATGGAAGTCACTGAAGGAAATTAGCCAAGGAAGACACAATACAATATATGCATTATAGTACAGTGGCAAGACTTTTGAGAAGGTCATTCAGGAGATTACTGCTGTAAACCCAAGCTGAAGTTTCAAACTTGAAATAACCTAAGACAATGACTAGGAGAATGGTGAGTAGGGAGTATATGAAAGAGAAGTAGAATTAACTGGACCTTAGTTAGAGGGTCATTCAACTAAAACTACATGTAGAAGCTTAACAAGTGGAGCAAATGTTCCTAGGGAAGAAAAACCAAAGAGCTTATTAGTTTTAAACTGAAATTTAATTACCCTTTAGGCATGCTTAGGGTTGGGGAAAGACTGACTATGAGCAGTTAGTAGTAAAACCTGGTGGGATGTTTGATGTGATATGCCTTGAGTAACTCTGGTTACTACATTCAGGTTCACCCTGGTTTGCATTCTAGTACAGTCAACATTTGGTCATCAAAAGTGCAACTGCAACAATGCCAGGTACATCATAGATGTTTTAGTTTGCAATCTGCTGGAATGCAATATTCCTGAAACAAAATGCCTTTTTAAAAGGAATTTATTAAGTTATAAATTTACAGTTCTAAGACCATGAGGGTGTCCAGTCTAAGGCACCAACAAGAAGTTACTTTCATTCAAGAAAGGCCAATGAAGTTCAGGGTTTCTCTCTCAGCTGGAAGTACACATGGCAACATCTCCTAACTTTCTCTTCTGGCTTCTACTTTCAAGAAGCTCCCCCAGGGGTGTTTTCCTTCTTCATCTCCAAAGGTTTCTGGTTGCCTGGGCTCTGTTGGTTCGGGTGGCTCTGAAGCTTTTTCCAGAATGGTTCCCTGTTAAGTAACCCCACCTTAAACAGGTGGTGACAGTTCTCCATGGAAACCATCTGCCACACAAAAGGTAACATGATATTTGTGGCCACTTAATTTATTGATTCATATTCATGGACAACACAGACTTCAGTGATATAAAAACAGATTTTATTAGGAAAGTAATTAAAAGAGCTTTCAAAAATAAAGTATTGTTGCATGACCTGATAGGATGGCACCAGCACCTGAAAAGAAGTGCTGGGAAATCCGAAAAGCAACAAAATATTTTTACTAATTTTCATTAGTATAAATCCACAACAAACTTAGAAACAGCATTCAGAGTCTCCTTAGTAAAAAAAATCGACAGCAAATCATTCTTTTCCCGGATAAGATTCTGATGAGATTCTCTTTCTTTTTCATAAGATTCTCCTCTCTCTTTCTTCTATTCTTCTAACTGCTTGCATGTAGTTTTTATGATATCTTCACACAATAGTGACTAAATTCCAATTAGCTTACATGACCAGGCCCAGTTTGGTCCTCTGGGAACTGCCTAGGGACCAAGAAGAGCTTCTTGGGACCTAGATATGTTTATGAAAGTACACCTTCTTCTGAGAGGATAGCATTCGTCCCAGCTACAGTGCACATTTCAACTGTTTCTTACCAAGGCCATGCAATGGCAGCATCAGTTGTACACAATGGCAATATCAGTTGAACAGAACAGACTCTACAAATGTAACTTTCCCTTATGCCATCTAATCAAAAGTTACCACCCACAACTGGGTGAGTCACATCTCCATGGAAAAAAATAAAAAAGATATCCCATCCAGCAATATTTAATGAGAATTATAATACATGGCTTTTCAAGTGAGCAAAATAGTTATTCAGAGAACAAATTTAAATTAGCAAGTAATTCAATAATGATTAATTAAATGAGCAAATGAATGATTCAATCCTTAAACCCATGAAACCTAATTTCTGAAGTCCACAAAATGTCCAAAAACTGGCAAGTGTTCACTCATTTAATAAGCAATGGAGCCAGGATCTGAGTCCAGATGTAATGATTCTGAGATTCCATGCCATAAATTCCTTTGCCATAGAGTATTATCAGCAGGTCCATCCCCCTGGAAAGAAGATCAGGGAACACAGCCATATCATTCTTCATGATAAAGACAGGAGCTCACCAACTCCAATTGAAGAGGAAATAAACCATGAATTTAAGATGAGCTTTTAGTGTTCAGCCAGACTCCTTGCCAGGGCTACTAATCCATGGGAGAGAAGAGATTCAAATCGATGGAGTCCTTGGCAATTGAGGTAAAACAGGATACATAAAGAGCCCTCTGATCAGATGGTTAAAATCTACAGGGTAATGTCTGTGAATTATTCCTGCTAATGACTGCCAGGGGGTTAACAAAGTCGATGTATGGATTAAGCCAAGTTAGAAGCATGTGTATATTTTTCTTCACTGTTACTGGAGACACAGCTTCACTTGAGGTCTTGGATGTGTTAGGCTTTGGAAATATTTGAATTATGTGAAAGGACAACAGCTGCAGCAGCAAAAGTGGGGCATCAGATGTGGACAATCCTAACAATGATAATTGTTCTGATTTGCAAAGCCCCACAAGTTCAAATTTTACATACATACACATTCTTTCCTTGCCTTTATAACACACTAAGGCATCCTTATCTGGTGTCACTGGACCTATTTTTCGAATGAGGAATCTCAAATTAAGAGGAAGTAGAAGATCCAGAATTTCAAGCCATGGCTTCAGAATCCACAGAGATAGTCCCTAAGCTCACAGATGCAAACAACTGAGATTCCCAAATGAGAAAAACTAGATTTTTTTTAAAAAGGTCTCTACTGGGAATCTCAATTCTATGCACTCAAGTCAACCTCAAGAGTCTGAAATTTTCTGGGGAATAAGCCTTAGTATCACAGCACTCAAAATAAACCATTTGTTTGTAAGAGATGCAAAATAACACCCTGGGATCCACCTTCCCGCAGCAGGTTTAGAATGGAATATACTAAAATGAATATAACTTTAAAAATGCAACACTATTGCTTTTTTTTCCTAAGAAGACACACATTTCTGTAGATTGTGGAAGGAAAATGTAAGAACAGGTGTTGGAAAAATTCATCAGGAAGTTTATCTTTGGGTTTATGCAGCATTTCACCTACAGAAAATCAGAAGTGGAAATGGAGAAGGAAACTGCAAATGGCATGAGTTAGGAAGACTTCAGACATTCAAAACCTATAGCCATAGCTCAAATATTGGTGATGCACATTAAAAAGGCTTTAATGAAATAACTTGTTTTAATAACCACCGAACAGTTTGGAGTAAGAGAGACCAGGTCTAGAATCAATGATGCTTTCATTAAGAATATTTCTGGAGTTAAATTAAATTCCACTTAATTATAAAAATGATTCTAGATCCTTCAAACAGTTGAGAAATCTCCTTAAATTAAATTAAACCAAACAGTATCTGGTTTGCATCTCTAATTGGACACTATTAACTCTGACTTTAATCACCAAAAAGCAGCCTAAAAATTGGCTATGATATCTTTAGGAATCTGAATGCAACCCACCCATGATAACAGACTTAATTGTCTTTAAACATTGTTTTCAGCATATCAGAAGCTTAATTTTCTTTTGAACCAAATATGTACTTTTTTAACAGTCAAAAAAGCCCTTTTTTTGACCATCATGTAAAGGAGATGTGACTTTATATAATTAAAACTGACTTTATTATGTTGTGTACGCTGTGTATTTTCCATGTTACTATCCCATTATTGTAGCATATTTACTGGTTTGGTTTTTTCGGGGGGGGTGGGGATTGGGGTGGGAAGTTCACGGACTGGGAATCGAACCCAGCTCTTCTGCATGGCCTGTGAGAATTCTACCACTGAACTAAACCTAAATTATCAAAGTTTCCACCACTATATTTAATAACGTGGCCATTTAAAGGGATCTTTGGGGTGGGTATGCACATGTGTTTCATTGTTGCTGCCATCATTTTGTAATCCATCAGAGAATTGTTCTAAAATATTCTTCACTAAAATTTTAACCCTTCAGGGGTCTATACTTTATTTGAGTCCATGCATTCTGTGTATGCAAGACATCATCCACATCCCCCACTTAGCATTTTAAACAAAAGTTTATATTCCTGTGTTGGAAAAAATTCCTCAGCAGTCCAAGCCTCATTCCATAAACTCCATTCTGGTTTGCAGATTCCTTTTCACTCTGCAGCTGATGAGCTATTTCCCAACTAGCCTGTGAATTAGGATATTACCTTACAATCATCCTTGCTATATTTTTATCTTCATTTCCAGGTGTTTCGTACAGTCCTCATTTTTCACTGTCTTTTACATTACTTAGCCCGTGGCAGAGATTGAAGGAATATTCAAAAGCAATTCCGTGGATTTTGTATTTACATTTGTTTGAATACGTTTTAAAGATGAAACAATTGCACTACTGATTTATATTCAAGAAGAGAGTCCAGATTCTGAAAACAACAATTAATCAAACTAATCAGAATTCTCAAACACTATTTGGGTGAAAGCATTATTGCTTGTATTGGTTATTTCGTATCCAAGTACTTTGAATGGGACAAGAGTATTGATCATAATATTTTCCAGCTACACCCCCTCCCAAAAATACCACTGCAATATGGTAATGCCATTTTTGCCAGTGGTACTGGTTGGTTTAGAGATCTCCTTTAAATGCTAAATTTCATAACTACCCAAATTCACAAATATTACAATATTCACCAATAAGGGTAAAAGTACAAGAAATAACATTGAAATACATCAATTATGCTACTTTCCTTTTGCTTTTATTTTTTTTTGACTAATTATGCATTCTAAAACATACAACAGGGTGGTCCATGATGGCTCAGTGGCAGAGTTATCTCCTCCCATGCTGGAGATCCGGGTCCTGTTCTCGGTGCCTGCTCATGCCAAAATAAAAAATAATAATAATAAAATAAAAATAAAACGTACAACAGACTCACAACTCACAGGATTTGGTTTTCACCTTAATATTACATTTTTTTTTGTTACAGGAGCCTCAAAGTAATTTAAGAACATTCAAAACATAATTGCAATGAGTTTGTTAAAACAAAATTAACTGTTTTAATGAATAATCCCAAAATCTCACTGATTTATCACTATAGTCATTCCCAATCACATAGAATCCAATGGAAGGGGTTCAGTTAGGCAAAATTGTAATGATACAGATATGGTTAGCATGACCTCTATACAAGAATGACAAACAAACTTTGAAGCATTCCATATTTTTTAGCAGTCTTATTCAATTGCCCATAGATGGAAGCAACTCAAGTATATCAACCAATGAATGGATAATCAAAATGTGGTATATGCATATGATGGAATATTATTCAGGTGCAAAAAGGAATGAGTCCCAATACATGTGACAACAGGGATGTAGCTTGAGGACATTATTTTGAGTGATATAAGCATGACTCAAAAGGACAAATACTGTATGATTTCACTGATATGAGATAGGTATAATAAACAAACTCATAGAGTTAGAATCTAGAATATAGGTTACCAGATGATAGGAAGGATGTAAAGACTAGGGAGGTGATGCTTAATTGGTGCAGAATTTCTGTTTAGCTTGATTTTGAATGTTTGGAAATGGACAGTGGTGATGGTAGCACATTATCGTGAGTGTAATTAACTGCTCTGAATTATGTCTGTGAATGTGGTAAAAGGGGAAGTTTGGGATCATGTAAGTTACCCGAAGAAAAATTAGAAGATAAAACATGGGACTGTATGCTCTAGTTTAAAACGTTATAAGCCCAGTAAAGCCATGTTCTTTTCTTAATCCAATCTTTTTGGCACAGATTAAGCTAAAAACTTTGAATAGATTGTTTCCATAGAGATATGAAACACCCAAATGTTTGATTTGATGGAGATGCGACCCACACATTTAAGGTAGGCCTTAATTAGTTTACTGGAGCACTTTAAGAGGGGAAACATTTTTGGGAAAGCTCAGAGGGATACAGGAATTTGG
>PVIY010058790.1:0-12317 GCA_004026745.1 Myrmecophaga tridactyla | reverse complement strand
GGGAAGGAGGAGGAGAAGGAGGGAAGAGGAGGAGAATTCAACTCCTTGGGAGCCGCTGGGAGGCTGCAGTGGACAGGTGCAAAGAAAGGTAAGAGAAGGAGAAGGAAAAAGGGCGTTACCTGAGGCTTAGACCTGCCCAGACACACATGAAAGGAAAATCAAAGCTTTGACAGTTTAACTCACTAATTTTAAAACACTAATAAAATGTACAAGCATTACTCTTTTCTTTTATCATTTAGATGGGGGATTTTCTTTCATAATCAAGGTTAAGTTAGGAACTCCCTCCCTCCTTACCCCCCCCCAGGTTCTCTTTAAAGTTTATCTTTGCTCAAAAGGCACATGAGAGAACCAAGATTGTTTCATATCTAAAGGGAAGTTTTAAATTGTGTGCTAAGGTCATGGTCTTCTAATTAACATATTATAACATCTTATTATAATCATGAATCTAGGAATTAAGAAGAGTAAATCCAAATAAGAGAAGAAAATACACTCTTCTATTTTGCCAAGAATAAAAAATGACTATCTGGAATCCTTGGTCTTCCTAGTTGCATAGTCTTTAAGGCTAAATTTTTTAATTCACTTTTCATTTATAAAGTCTAAAAACAAGTACATGGAGAAGAGTGTTGATTCTTGGTGTATTTTAAGACTTGGAAAAACTACCGATAAGCATTTTTGAGTGCCTGTGAATATTTGTAAAATACAAAGCCATTGAAGTAAAGGAGTCCACTTAAGCCTTAAAACTTTGGTTTTGTGCCACTTGTTAAATTCAAGATCTTTCCGTTAAAATTTTTCAGTGGCAGAAAAAGAGTTGAGAATCATTTGGCAGATTTATGTTTCCCCTGAGCAAAAAGTTTTAGGGAATCACTAAAGATTAGTTTTTCAACCTTGTTTCATGGTCTATTCAGTAAAATCCTTGATCTGGGAGCTCAAATGGACTTGAGTGGTTTATTTTATTTACTCTGGAAGGTATTTTTACTAATTAATTAGCAGGTGCTTTAAAGTAGGTAAAGTTACACCTTTTCATTATGACAGTCCTAAGTGCTGACCCCTATACAACTGGGTTATAAGAGTCCTTAAAGTGAGTGATTTACTGTTGATAGATATGAAATAGAACAAAAAAACACTGGCTTAAAACAATAAACAGATTACTTTAGAAATGTATATTGTTAAGTCTGTTTTAAAGATTGTACCAGGTAGCTGTCATATTATTTCACCTTTCAAATAACAGGATTCTGTCTTGTGGTAGGACCCCCAAATCCACCATAATCAAGATTTCAAAGCACATCTGTGTAAACATTATCACATCAATGTAAAACATCAACCAATGAGCTTTTACTTTGAACCAAATCTTCTTAATTGTGGTATTAAATCAAAGAAAGTTAGATCAAAGTTGTGTGATTCTCGTGGTGGGATAAGTAAAATAACCAGTACATACATTGATCACTGAAAGAGGAGATACTTAAAGGTTTAAAACTTAGATCAAGTAGCTTTAATGAGTTATGTTTCAAGATCTCTGTTCTGAGCAACGTAATACTGTTAGTTATTCCACAATGGATATCTGTTATTGTCACCTACTATTAGAGGTACTAGTTTAGTCTGCAAAATGTATCACCATATAAACATTCTCAGTCCTAGCTGTGCTATTTATAACTTACAGACTGTTTAAATCTCTTGTACTTTAGACATGTATATTGCTAAGTCTGTTTTAAAGGTTGTATCAGGTAAATGCAACAAAATATGGGGAACTTTTCAGACATAGTCACCAAAGTCCAAACACTTTGATGATAGAACTGACTCCTCTTTGTAAAACTTCAGTATTCTCCTATACATTGCCTTATCTGAGTATTGCAATAACCCTGCTTTCCACAATAACATCTCACTTTATAGAGAATTTGTCCAGAATTTTAGTTGAGGATTCCGTCCAGAGTCCTACAGCCCAGCACAATTTCCTTAAACTCCCTAAATGCCTGTTCCTTTGTTTTATTGTACAATGAGGATAAGATCACCCCTGTCTGGCTCACTAAGCCTACCTAAGGTTGCTATGAGGCTTAAATGGGAAAATACATAGGAGAGTCATTTTAAAACTATAAAGTTATCTTTGTGTATATGCTGCTAAACACTTCCAGTTGTCAGGAAAATAACTTTTGCTCTATAATTTAACAAATTTAATCAGTTTGAAATACAAAATAAGTCTTTTTTTTTTACCCCAAACTGAACCTTTAATGTCTAAGTTTTGAATGGTGCTTATTGCCAGTTTATAAAGGATCAGAATAGAAACAAAAAGATAAGGATTTCTTTTGTTTGCACTAGTCATGTGACAGGAAAAGATAACACTAAAGGTTTTTTTTTTTTTTGCACATGCTGTGATGATATCATGGGAAGTTAAATAATTTTGAAGAGTGTTTTACAAGAGCACATTATTCAACTTTTAAGTATACACTGCAATCTAATCAACTTTACCTATACTTCCTAGAGACCACACTTGCCATGCTGTTATACAAATACGTGGTACAATTTCTACTTCCACAAAAGTAGTTACAGTTTTCCAGACCATGTAATTCCTATACAGCTTTTCAGCCAGCATATTCTCCTTTGACAATATGAACCTTTGCTTTTACAGATGAGAAAGGAGTTAACAGCTTTGATGCTTCTATATGTGGTTAACTTGAGAAAAAGAAAAGAACTGATTTAAAAGTCATGACTAACATCTCCAATAAAATAAAAATGTTTGCACACCATTATTCATTGCAGCCTTATTTATAATTGTAAAATATTGGCGGCAACATTAAATGTCCATATAGGAAAGGGTTGAGTAAGTATGGTACATTCACCAGTGCAGCATTATAGAGCTGAAAACAAGAATGAGATTGACCTTTCTGAACTAATATGGAGTGTTTCCTGGGTATATTGTTAAATGAAAGAGTAAAGTACAAAAAGAATATATACAGTATGCTGCCTTTTGTGTAAGAAGGAAGGACAATAAGAAAATTCTACATGCCTATGCTTATTGTTTCAAAAATAAATCAGAAACTAAAGAAATTGTTTACCTGCAGGAGATGGGCGTGGGGTGGGTTTGGAATATAAGGGTGTGACACTTCTCTGAAAAGAACTTTTTATAGAGGTTTGATTTATGCATAATGCTAATATTTTGCGTTTTTTAAAAGTCAAATAAAATCAACAAGGTTTGGGGGGGTGGAATAATACAAGGAAGAAATGAACTTAACCATATTCAAGTCAATAACAAACACAAAGAAGGGAGTAATAAGTTTTTTTATATAAATATTTTTATTAAGAAATCTTCGCACACAGTGCATACATAGTGTACACGCAGTGGCTAACAATATGATCACATAGTTGTGTATTCATCAACATGATCATTTTTAGAACATTTGCACCACTAGAGAAAAAGAGAAAAGAAAAAACTCATACATCCCATACCCGTTACCCCTCCCTCTCATTGACTACTAGTATTTCGATCTACCCAATTTATTTTAGCCATTATTCCCCCTGCTATTATTTATTTTTTATCCATTTTTTTTTACTCATCTGCCCATACCTGGATAAAAGGAGCATCAGACACAAGATTTTCAATCACACGGTCACATTGTTAAAAGCTATATCGTTATATGACTGTCTTTGAGAATCAAGCCTACTGCAACACAGTTCAACAGTTTCGATAACCTGTAACTTCTAAATACAGTTCCTTCACTGTGTAATCACAGTCTAAAGACCAAAAATACATAAACAAATACTGAATTTTAGTTAGAAAGATCGTCTTTTTCAGTGGTAGCAGTTAGACTAGTGGAGCAAATGAGTAAATATATTGAGGATAATGGGAGCCAGGTGTTTCACTGTTAGAAAAGGGAATTACAAATATGGAAAGAGGGAAAACTAGAATGAACCTTGTCTTATTGAATTGCAATTGCAGTTATCAGTATTAACTCATGGTGTGTGTATGTGTATCTGTGTGTGTGTGTCTTAGCTCAGTCCACATAAAGGCCCAGAAGCAAAAACAATCAGGGACAATGAGCACATCTAGTGCTTGATCTTGTTTTTTAAACCCAGTCATCTACTAAAATGACACAGGGACACGTGGAACAATGTAGGATTCCATGGCTGGGGAATCTTTTTGTTCCAGAAGGCAAGGAGGGACTCAAAACTTGATAAGAACAATGTCAAAGAGACGCAGGGCAAAACTGGAATAATGTAAGCATCAAATAAATAATTATAGGAATAAGATTTATGGAATAACATAAGAATCCATCAGTGCACACAGTTTGAATAAACAAATAACCAAACAAATAAATAAATAGGGGAGAAGGGAAAGCTGTTCCTTGTGGTAGAATGTCAGAGAATAAATAATGAAGGTCTGATGGAATCAGAATACAACCATTTTACATCTGTCATAGTAATAACTGATCCAGGCAAAATCCTAAATGGATGCTAAAAACTACTGAGCAAAAGTTCAACAATGAAGAGGTTATTTCAAAGCGTTCTTTCACAGATTGTTTCTTAATCACGAAGAGAAACTAGTAACATTTTTGTGGATTACGTTTATGAACATCATCTTAACCAGGTAATAAAAGCAAACAATAAGAATGGGGCAAAGCAGCATCATGTGCCTCTTGATGCTCTGGAAATGAGGAACCATCAGATAATTCCCAACTGAGAGACATTCCACAAAATAACTGCCCTCTGCTCTTCCAAAATGTCAAAGTCAAGGAAGACAGGGGATGCAAGGGTAGTTCACTGGTAGAATTCTCGCCTGCCATGTGGGAGACCCGGATTCGATTCACTTCCCAAAAAACAAACAAGCAAGCAAGCAAACAAACAAACAAACACAAATTCCACAAATGGTGCTGCAAGAACAAGACACTCACGTGGAAAAATAATGAAACGTGACTCCGCCATACAGCATACAAAAAAAAAAAAGTCAAGGAAGACAACAAAAGGTTGAGAAACAGTTTCAGACCAAAGGAAACTTAAGGTGATGTGTCATCTAGGTATGCAGCCTGAACCAGAAAAAAACAAACAAACAAACAAACAAACAAAAAAACCAGCAGAATTTGAGTACGATCTGTGTTATATAATAGTATTACATCTAGGTTAAATTTCCTTATTTTGACAATTGTGTTGTGCGTGTGTAGGAAGACATCCTCACCAATACAAAATGAAGGTTTATGGATGAAGAGACATAATGTCAGTAAACATATTCTCAAATGGTTCAGAAAAAATACGTCTACACCTAGCTCCAGAAAGAGAGAGAAAACAGATTATAAAACAGGTGGGGTGAAATGTTCACAATTGATGAATCTGCATAAGGGGTGTGTGGAGTTCTTTTGAGCTATTCTTGTAACTTTCTATAAGTATGGAATTACATCAAAGTAAAGTGTTTTTAAATGTAAATTTTAAAAGGTCACAACTTGGATATTAGAAGCATTTTCATTATAAGAGAGAAATCTAAATTCGACAGTTATTGCATCAGGCAATTAAGACAAACCAAAGGTCCCAAATTTGAAAGATTTGAATAGCGGTTTCCCAGTCTACACAAAACCCCATACCTCTACTGGGACAACAGTTTGGATATTTCTGCAGACAGTATTGAACACAGGTAGAAAAGTTAAATATTAATTGACCATTAAATCACATAATTTGGGGGCCAAATTCAGGCAGAACGAAAAATGATCCCAAAATTGAGCATCTTAGTTATTGCCGGATTTGTTTATGACACAAACGTGAAATAATCAGAAATGTCAGCTCCTCAAACTCAGTCCCACTTCCCACCTCACACAGCAATAAGAATAGTAACATATAGTTTGGTTTTGTCTTTCTTTTATTTTTTTTCTTCCCTAACTCACTTTCCTATATATAAGCAGGATGTTGCCATTCAGTAGTTACGAGACCTTGGAAAAATTACATTACCTTCCTGGAACTCAATTCTTTTCCTCTATAAAATAAGGATAATAAAATGTGTTCTATCCAGCTTGCAGAAGTAGGAATTATATGAATAAGTTTGCTGCAAATCCACTAATGCTACAGCATCTTTTTGATGGTTTTAATGATGATACTCAGGGAAAGCATTCCCTGAGTTTTAGCTACTTAAGATTTCATGTTCTGCTGCAATTTTCAAGATGATAATGATGGTTTGTGAGATTTATGGCAATATCTAAACTAATAATGCTCCTATTCAATACGCAGTACAATAATTTTTTTGCCTCCTGCTATATAAAGTTCAATTAATAATATTTTGAAAAGGGTCTGAAAGAGTTAAATATACTTCTAAATAAATACTTTTGGAAATAGCCTATTTCACATCATCTGACTAAATACCCAACTTCATTAGTATTTAGCATTTTATGTCATTATCATTTGAATATGTCATAAAATCAGTGTGCAAGTATTTCAAATTTTTCATCCCATGGAAGGGACTTGCTAAACACCTTCATTTTATGGATGAAGAAGATGAGTTTTGGAGACATGCAACCCTGTTCATGGAAAAAACCTACTTTAAATTAAAATATTTCACTCCTAAATCCAATGCTGCTCCCACTAATTTTGTTGCAAATACCCAAATAGTACTAAAAGTTAATTCTCTAGAGCAACTGAACTTTCCATTTAAGAAAATGGTCAAATTTACAACATTGCTAGTATACATTGCTCTCTAAAATTAATGTTTCAACAATGGATTATGAAAAATAACCATGTTGGCATTTTTTCATGGCATTATTACCTACTTACTATGAATGTATCCACAAATGCCACTAAGCCTCTTTGTTTTTAATTTCACCATTTTCAAGGTGAATAAATAATATTTTAAACTAAATATACTTTATCCTTCTGAAGGATAATGCCACTTGTACACTAAGGCATAATTTCATTATAAATTATTTAATTAAATCATCATTGTGCAAATAAGTTGCCTTTTCTAAGGGCATGGAATTGTCATTAACATTCTAACTTTTAGTGACACTCACCCAAATAGAGCATCTATTCACAAAATTTGGGAAAGTGGTTACTTCTTTAAGTTAATGAATTTGTTCATTGTCTCCCTAGAATTAGCTAAAAATAAAAAAACACCATTCTAAGAATGGAGATACAGCTGCTTAATATGTCTTAATATCAATAATATACATAAATGACATCCCTAAAAGGGGACTTTTTTTTTTTTAATTTGCATATGGGCAGGAGGCACCAGGGATCGAACTCCAGACCTCCAGCACGGCAGGTCGGAGCTCTGCCTGCTGAGCCACGGCAGCCGCCCAAGGGGACTTTTTTTAAGTCAAAAAATGGAATCGTGATTTATTAAACTTCCTTGCAATTTCATATCTTCCAAACAAAGTGATAAAAGTTAGCAAAGGCTTATTTACCCATTTCTCTCCCTTATTTAGATACTGAAGATACCTAGTCCTGTGTGTGTGAACCTGGAGCCTAAGCCCAGGCAAAAACTGCCAAAGTTTAGCCAAGTTAGTGCCGGAGCAGAAGGGATGAGCTATGGGGTGAAAGCTGGGAGAAAGAAAAAGGAATAGAGGGTGGACTATACACAATTTAAGAACATATAAATAGCACCCTATAAAGGGTTGTCCTGGAACAAGACAGCTTAGCACAAGGTAGCACACAGTAACACATCTGCTCAGCAAAGTAGGAGCAGGGGTAGAGCCAGCTGTGTAAGTGACATATTGTGCCACTTCCTATTTGCCCTGAAAGCAGGTTTAAAAAAGGACAAACATTAGTTACATTGCTGGATGTTAAGAATACAGTTCTTGAGATACAGCACATTTACATATAGTCTGGTTTGAATGTTACTGGAAGGAGAAACTCATTCATTAGCGTAGCCTTTAAACAAGAATGTAAGGTCCATGATGTGGGCTGGGCTTTTTTGTTCATTAATGTATATCGAGCACCTACAACAGGACCTGGCATATTTAAAATAAAAATAATAATTTTTTTCATTAGAGAAGTTGAAGGATTTTTGGAAAAATCATGCAGAAAATATAGTTTCCATATACCCCCACTATCATTAACACCTTGCATTAGTGTGGTATGTTACAATTAATGCACAATTCATGAAAGAATGTCATTAGAATTGTTATATTAGCTATAGTCCTTACATTAGGGTTCATAGTTTGTGTTGAACATTCCCATATATATATATTCCATTCCCCAAATATATATATATTTAGTTTTGTTCCAGTAACATATATACAACATAAAATTTCCCCCTTTATCCACATCCAATTATATATTCAGTGCTGTTAATTACTATTCATAATGTTGTGCTATCAGCATCACCATCCATTACTCCATCACTCCAAACAGAAATTCTGTACCAACTAAGCATCAATTTCCCCATTCTCTACCCCCACCTTGACCCCCAGCAATCTGCATTCTTGTTTCTGACTATATGAATTTGCTTTTAATATTTCATATCAGTGAGCTCATACCATATCTGTCCTTTTGTGTCTGGATTATTTCACTCAAGATGTAATCAAGTTTCATCTTTTGTTTATCTGGGAATGTGTTTATCTCTCCATTTTTTTTAAAAAAGTATTTTTATCGACAAATCTGCACACACATACAGTCCATACATGGTGTATAATCAGTGGCTCACAATATCATCACATAGTTGTGTATTCATCACCATGATCATTTTTAGAACATTGGCATCATCCCAGAAAAAGATATAAAAAAAAAAGAAAAAAACTCATACATCCCATTTTTTGCCTCTCCCTCTCATTGACCACTAGTATTTCCATCTACCCTATTTAGTTTACCCCTTACCTCTCCTATTATTTATTTATTTATTAATTCATATTTTCTTACTCATCTGTCCATACCCTGGATAAAAGGAGCATCAGACACAAGGTTTTCACAATCCCACAGTCATATGTAAAAGCCATATAGTTATACAATCATCTTCAAGAATCAAGGCTACTGGCACACAGCTCAGCAGTTTCGGGAACCTGGCATATGTCCCTGAAGCACTTAATAAATATCTGTTGACTGACAGAAATTTTTTAAAAAAAACAAAAACTTTAAGACTTTGTTTTTCAGAAACCTGGCTAAAAGGAGCACCAGACACAATGTTTTCACAATCCCAGGGTCACATTGTAAAAGCTACGTCATTATACAATCGTCTTGATTTTGAATTCAGTTTTCTATTTTTCCTAACAATGGCTCTAATTCGTAGGATATGTACCCAAAGAGGTAGAGCTGTATCTGATTCTTGGAAACCATGTACATAATAAGAAAAAATGCTCTTCATCTTTAAAATGATAGCCTCAGGGATAAAGCCATACACGGGAGGGACAGTCTCTGTCACAGTGGCAGATGGCCACGGCCCCTCCTGGGGTCAGCCACTAGAGGACGGTGTGGTCAAGTCCACAGCCAGGCCCCTCTTATGGCCAAGAGGGACCGTGAGAGGCAGGAATGATCGCTGCCAAGTTTCACTTCTCAGTTTCTGGCTACACTGTTAAGTAACTCCTTCATGCCAGTCCCACTTTCAGACGTGAAAACGTCAGGCACAATTATAATGAGTGTCATCGGCAAAGATACAAATCAGAAAAAATTGTGAAAATGTCAATAATCTTGATGAGGAACAAAATGCAGATCAGCAGATACTGTGCAGCTGTCAGGACGCCGTGAAAGTGTTGACGCTGAGAATATTTGACTCCGGCTATTCCTGCAAACCAGGCTATAAGTTTCTCATAAAATGAGCTCAAGGACAGCTGGGTCAAGTCAATGAAACGGAAAAGGAACTGGATTTGGAGTAGCTGCTGCCATGCAAAGTAAACAAAAAGAGCAGCGCTTATTTGAGAATTGCATCCTCTATAAAAGTGCCTTTACTAAAATTTACAAGAAGACATGAACACAACCAATAACCAATTTGGGGATTTAAAAAAGAAAGATTCAGGCAGCAGCCTTTTATGACTGATTTCAGTTATCTGAAATCTACTATATTTTCTCAAAGTTAACAATATAATAAATAACAATTGAAATTTATTGTGCAGGGCAATTTTATTTTAACCTAGTAGGTTATCCACTTGGTTTTCTGAATTTCAATGTGAGTTATTTCATTCACATCTGTTTATTATCCTAAAGGAAGAAATTCCGCTCGTGGGAATTTTAGTAAATCAAATATTTGTCATTCATTCAAAGAATATCTAAGTTCTTACTATATAGCAGTCACTATTTGTGTTTGTTAAAAGGTAAACCACAATTTCTACCCTTCCTGAAGTCCACAGTCCAGCTGCGAGATACAAGCAAGTAGGCAAGGATGTTATATTATAGTGGTTGTGTGAAGATAGGAAAAGCACTTGGTTGAAATGAGGTGGCAGGGTAGACGAAATCAGTCCTGGGTTATGGGGTGGCATTTTGGAAGAAGTTGCAAATCAGCAGAATTCAGTTTGGCAGTATCAAGGAAAGGAGAAGAAAGCAGACTGAAGCCAGATTAGGACGTTTCTCCGGTTAAGGCATGTTCTATTCTGTTTTTTCTTCTCTAAAACACAGACCTCAGACTGGGATTCTCTCTACTGTCTCATTCAGCTCTACCATTTTATGTTTCTCTAGGTAAATTATATTAAAATTAAGTTAAATTAAAATCTCAAGGCAAAATTTAATAGGAAAATAAGAATTCAGTAAATTTATAAACTAAATTCATAAACCTATATCTTCAAATTACTTAAATCCTTTCTCTCTTAAAACCAAATCTTTAAATAGGGTAGTTTGTAACTATGAAATGCAAATATTGATATTTTACGAAATGAAGTCTATAGATAAAGATAATTTTATATATTCATGAGCTGGCAAATTCTAAAGTTATCTTAAACATGACAGTATTTCTGTAGATGTACCTGCAAGTTCCCATTATTATATAAATGCTATACAATTTACAGTTTTTTACTCTAGCATAATCCACTTACAGCATATATAAACTGTTTTCCAAATTATATCTTTTTTTTACTAAAATCACATTTAAAACTCAATGAAATTTCAATACAAAGCCATGCCATGGTCAGTCACCATGTTAATACCCCTCTCTCAAAGTTCTATTTGCACACCTCTGTCTGGTGATCTCTTGTACTTGGATGTCATATGATCCCTTCAAAATTATTAGAAAAAGATTATAAGGAAATGTAATCATAACATACAGGCCAGAAATAAGAACAAAGGAACATTCACATCATGTTCCAAAATCTATTTCTTATTTGTTTCCACTTTTAAAAAACTTAAAATGATAAAATGTTCTATTGGTTCAACTTTTAGCTCTTCCTTCTTCATCTGGTTCATTTTCAGTTGAGAAAGCAACTAATTTGGATAATGACCTTGAGTTTTATATATTGGTTTAATTGTTGTCTGGTGTTCCAACTTATTTAAAATTCACTTTAGAAAAGACCTCTTCATAGGCACATTGGTGTTCAATAAAATTAACTGTCAGTATAACATTTATATTTGGCTATAGCTAAGAGTTCAGTGATTAATTCTGGATATTATAGAACACAGGTCTCCATTACATAAATTTTGATCAAAGCATGTGCCCTGAAACAAATACTAAACACAGTAAAATTCCAACCAATCTTAGTTTCCTTGTATAATACTGACTCCTTATTCTGAAATAATTTGTTCAAGGAGACCCATGCACCTGCATGATGATGTTAGAGTAGCTCATTTAGTGGTTTTCTATAAAATCTTATCATCTAGTGAAAGGTTAATTTCATTTCCCTTGATGTGGTGGTCTGAGGTTTGCAGGTACATGAACATAAGATCAGGGACAATTCTGCAACCATCTTTAAAGTTCAAGAATTTGATATACTTCAGTTGCCAAGGAATTTATGACGACCCAGATTTTCAAACTTTTAGTTTTTAGATCAATCTCTAGCATTTGAGGCAAGCTAATTTATTTAAAGAGAAAAATATAGTGTAATCTAAATCACTTGGTCATTACTTGGGCTTAAGAATGTATACTTTCATGTGACACAATATAAATTGTGAGTGCAATAAATTTAAGTATTATTTAGACATTCTATTATTGTATTATAAATATGATATATTGTAAATATATTTATAAATATCATAAATACAATGCTAAAAACTAGCATGGATATAAAACAGGGCCTAATTACTTGACGATATCAAATCAGAGGGGATTCTTACTGAGCACCAGCTGTTAAATGGATGGCTATTTTTATTTTTAAACAGTTTTTTCATACATCGTACAATCCAACCTAAGTATATAGACATGCCTTCGCCACCATAATCTATATGAAGACATTTCCTTTTCTTCCACAAAGAATCCATACCCCTCTCCCGTAACCACCCCC
>PVIY010058789.1:0-12322 GCA_004026745.1 Myrmecophaga tridactyla | reverse complement strand
TACATTGAATACCTTAGGCTCATTTTCAAAATAACCCAAATGTGAAAATCTGAGTCTCAATTTCCAGCACTTATGCTTCTTAAATATTTTTGTCACAATCAATAGTATTTAATGTTGGAAAAGGAATGAGTGGAGAGAAGGGGTGACTAGATGTAAAACAGTAATCCTCCCACAGAGGATGAATTGTTTGTTTATTGATGGTAAACTGTTTCAGTGGAGTTAAAAAGAGAATATCATTGAATCTTGTCCTAGAAAAGTAGTATTTGAAACTTATCAAGTCAATGTTGCTATATTATAACATCATTTTTGACATGTACTTCCTCTTTCTGTCTCCTGTTTCCCAGAATACATATCATATTAATGCCTTTTCAGACCATAGGAACTATATATTAACTTTCCACTCTTTGAAAAAACCCTTAATAAAACAACATGGATATACAGAATGTCTTCATATACATTTCCTGCTGCTTTTTTCTTTTCTCTATATTTTTGTTTCTGAAGTGCAATTAAAGTTCCTGTAAGGGGTATGCTTTGTGTAATGTTGGTTTGGAGCATGATATCAATTTTCAAATCATAGTTACTTAATGACATACTGACAAAATTGATAGAGTTAAGTGTGTGCCTCATGCACTGAACTCTATAAATAATAAGGATGAAGCTTGATTATGCCATGCCCTAAGACAACTGATTTCACTAGAATCTCTAGCCATCAACTAATATATATTTTTCTTTTGTCTCTTTCAGGATGTTCTCAACATCACAGAAAATCTGGATTCAGGTAAATAACTCCATTAAATTTTCTTGTGTCTCTGCTCTGAGTGCCATTATGTGAAGCCTGAAAAGAAACCCATTTTTTCTCATATTTCATTACTCTTTGCATAAGAAATTGGATTCTATTACAGATACATTCCCTGGTATTTCCTGCTAGTCACATGAATGATAAACTCTAAAATCCAGCTTTCTATTAACCTTTCAACAAATGTAACTCTCTTTGCTTCTTCTCTTTTTTGTATTTACTCTGCATTTGGCCACAGAGTCTAATAAATGAATAACAAACGGAATTCTTCTGCCACAGTCACAGTCACAGTTTCCTCACTCACAAGCCAATTAGCAACTGTTTACTAATATTTTCTCTGGTTTACATGCAAATCACTTCAAAGCTAAATTTCCTAAAATCTAGCTTGTCATTCTCATTTTCTTATTCACACAGATATCTTCTTATTTCCTACACTCTTTATGTTTCTATATTTCTTCCTCTTTGTCTCTCAATCTGTTGTCGATTTCATGGTTCCAATTTGCATAATCTTTCACATTCACCCACCTTCCTTTTAATTCCCCAAATATAATCCTATTGCAAATCTCATATCTCTGTGTAAAAGTATCGAATGAACACCTGTCAAAGGAGTAGATATTTTGTCTTGAATGACTTTATCTAGCCACATTTTCTAATAAAGTACAATCATTGAAAGTTACTTTATCTTAGATTTAGTTTGCATGATGTATACTCTGGAAAAGTATTTACAAGGTCATTATTCAATGCCTTAATTAGAAAATTTGCTGCATGATAACCATGTATTATGATAATTACCAGTGAGCCAACACTGACTTTATTATCATTGCCTGTCACATCCTGACCCACTGGATTTTGTACCTCACCCATTTTGCTGATGAAATACCTCCTATTTCTTCATATACCCACCCAGGAGATATCAGGAGTGCCATATGTGCCCCTCTGTAACAATCCCCTCCTCAATCATCACAATGCCATAAAATAAAATAATCATCAAATAATTAATCTAAGATATTCCAGCTGCTTTCATGGTAGTAGGTTTTGGTAGATTAGATGATGCACCCCCCAAATTTTGTTCTTGATCCTAATCCATGTCCCTTTGGATGTGAATCCATTGTAAATAGGGCTTTTTGAAGTTGATATATTATTGAAGGTGTGGGTAACTGAGTCAGCAAGGATCTTAATCTGTGTTTCCTGGAGACCTTATAAAGAGAAGTCAGAGAAAGCCACAGGGAGGGGAAAGAAGATGCATTATCAGAATTTGAAGAGCAGAGAGAAGGAGAGATAAACTGCCATGTGAGGGGAGGTAGAAATGCAAGCCAAAGTTGAGGCAAGCCAGCAGAACACCACATACTGTAGAGTAAATTTAAACCCTGAAATACTTGATTTGTGATATCTAGCCTCTGAAACAATGAGTTAATAAATAGTTTTTATTTAGATTAATAAATGTTTCTTGCATGGTATCTGTCATAGCTTGGCAAACTGAGACACAGGATCATCTCTATATAGAGACTGGCAGGGCTCAATATATACTTGTAGGCTTGGTTATGCCTTATTATAAAGAAAGGATATAGAGAAAAATCAGCAAAGGCAATAGGCACAAGGATGAATTATAGATGAAACCAGCCATAGAATTCCCAGGATCTTGACTCAGTTCAGTTATAAAGGGCATACTTAACTCCCCCAGAAACAATTTGTGACAATACACGTGAAATGTTGTCAACCATACAAGCTTATTAGGGGCTGAGTGCTCAGAGTGTTTAATGGGATTTGGTCACATAGGCACCCTCTGGCTGGTACATTCCAAAATTCCAGAATTCTAGAAGGAAAGTACATGCATAACATAAACAATATATTTTGCACAAACAATTTTGGCTCTATTATCAGAATGGTGGGAATCCCTCAGAAATTCAGGTTTTCAGACATAAATCAAGTATTCTTTTAGATTCCTAGGCTTCTGAAACAAGTATCATGATATGGGTTGGCCCAAACAATGGGAATTTAATGGTTCATGCATTTTAGCCTAGGAAAAAGTCCGAATAAATGCTTCATCAGGGGAATGCTTTCTTCCTAAAGACTGGTGTCCTGGGACAAGCTTTCAATGATACTTGGTCCTGGGATCCATGTCACATGGCAGTGTACATTGTGGCATCTCCTGGTCTCTCCCTTTCTTTCAGGTTACATTGACCTTTGGCTTTTTCTTCCAATGGCTTACTCTTTCTGTCAGAATTCTATTCCACTTATAAAGGACTCCAGTTATAGGATTGCTACTTGTCTTTATTGGATTGTGTCACTCTTTAAGTGGAGTAACCTCTTCGTACTGTTTTAAAGATCATCATTCTTGAAAGAGAATAAGCCTCACCCAATTTTAGAGAAGAAAAGAATTTAGTCACAATCTTGCAAGAACAGACTCCTAGCCAAAAAATGGTGGTTGGCATGCCCAACAATAGAATGTCATAAATCCTGTACCTAAGCCTAGCACACAGGTCCCTGGAGAGTATTAGGATAGGGAATGGGCAGTTAAGTCTTAAAATTCACAGGGTTCCTGTTTGGAATGACAACAATGTTATGGTAATGAAGAATGTTGATGGTACCATAACATTGTGAATATAATTAACAACAATTCAAAATACATCTGTATGAGGTCAACAAGGAAAATATTAGGATGTATATTCAGTAACAAATAAAAATTTAAGAAAGAAAAAACCATGGAACTGCACTACACAGTAATCCTTAGGTTAAACCATGGGCCACAGTTAATAGTAAAATTATAAAAATTTGCTTTCATCAATTGTAAAAAATATCCTACATTAATATAAGGTGCTAATAATCAAATGTTATATGTGAATCATATACTTTATCCATGATTGTTCTGTGAACCCATGATATCTCTAATAGAGAAAAAAAGTAAAATACAAATGACAGTTTCTTTGTTTGCTATTTAAGAATATCTGTGGAGGAGGTGCAAGGGTAGTTCAGTGGTAGAATTCTCACCTGCCATGCAGGAGATCCAGGTTCGATTCCTGGCCTATGCACTTCTCCAAAACAAAACAAAATTCAATAAATGGTGCTGCAATTATGGGAGACTCATATGGACAAAGAATGAAAAGTGACCCCACCATACAGCATACAGAAAAAAAGAATATCTCTGGAGAAGCCATGTCAATTTTCTGAAATTAAAATGACATAAACTCAGAACTGTATTTGAAAAATGTTATTGATGAGTTTGCCTTCTTGAAAGACAAGGGAGTAACCTGATAATGAAATTTGGTTTTGTTATTTTTTCAGTTTGCAAAAGCTGCTGAAATGCAATTTACCTGAACTGGGCTGGGTTTTACTATTGTGATTTATTAACTTACAAGTTTAGAATTCTGAGGCCATGTAAAGTCTAGCCATTATTAAGAAGCTAATTTCTTGAAGAAATGTTGATGAAGATCCAGGTTTCTTCCCTCAATGGTATGGCATATGGTGACATTTTCTGGTCTCTTCCTTTTCTCCTGGGTTTTATTTCTTCCATTTCCTGGCTTCAGTGTCTTCTTCCTTATTTCTGTGGATTTTTCTCTCTGTCATCCCTGTGTTTCTTTCTGTAGTTCATCCCCTTATACATGACTCCAGTCATATATAAGACCAAACTATGGTATGCAACAACTGAGGTATCCTAATCAAAGGGTCCCCAACAACAATGGGTCTATATTCATGTCCTGGTCAGCTTCATGTATCAATTTGTCCAAGTGGTGGTACCTGTATGTCTGGTTGGGCAAGTGCTGACTTGTCTGTTGCAATGAGGGCATTTCAAATAATTAAATCATGATCATAGCAACTGCATCCACAGTGATTCCATTTGTAATCAGCCAAAGGGCAGTGTTTTCTGCAATGAGTGATACTGAATCTAATCATTGGAAACCTTTTAAGGAGGAGGATTCAGCAGAGACAGGCTCTATTCCTGCTTTGTTTGGTGAGCCTCTCCTGTGGAGTTCTTACAGACCCTCCATTGAAATCACTTGCTTCACAGCCTGCCCTGCGGATTTTGGACTCTGCACTCCCACAGTCATGTGAGACACTTTTATAAATTTTATATTTGTGAGTGTTCCCTGTTGATTCTGTTTCTCTAGAGAATCCTAACTAATACGTCTTTGTACCAGGAGTGGTTCTTAAGAAACAGAATCTTAAAAATGGGTTTTTACGAATGGGTTTCTACTCTGACTGGACTCAAAGACACTAAGAACTCTGATTCCCATAATCAGAATGATGCTCCCAATCCATGGAGTGAGTTGGCAAAAGAGATAGTCAAAATATCACCTTTCAATTCTCCTAATGATTTGCTTGCATGAAGCCAGGCTCTGGGGGATAATGTTTTTAACACCTTTACAGAGTTTTGTAGAGGTGTTGGTTGGTTGTTGTTAGATGCACTGGCTACATTAAGGAGTGAAAAGGATGGGCTTAAGGCTTCAAATGAGAAGCTTAAGTGCCATCTAACAGATGTAGATGTTTCTATGAATATCCTGAAGGAAAACATGCAAGGCAAGCATCATTGGATTTCAAAGTCTGAAAGTCATTTATCCTTCATCTTTAGAAAGTGACATTCTCTCCCTTTCCAAGGGCCTATGCAGTGGGCCACTTCTTTCCTAATTAACTTCAGGGAACATTGAGGAGACCACCTTTTTCTCAGTTCCATGCTTTCCAGGCATCAGGGCAACCCCTGGGCTCTCTGCCATTTCCGGGGTTCATGCTCACCCCTCCATGTGGTGGCAGTCAGTTTCTCCCCAGTACCCCATGGAACATGCTGTACCTTCTCTTAGGCCTGAGGCTGCCCGACACTTCCACTGCAATCAATGGGAAACTCATCCTCACCCTTCAGTGTAAACTCACCTTCTCCATATATATTGGTGGATCCACTCTCCTGGCAAAGGTTTCTTGGCCTCAGACCTGAGCTTCCATGGTTCTCACTCTGCAAACTCCAATCTCTCCCTTTTGTGTCAACCTTTGTCCAGGTTGACAGTGGTTCCATTTACATCAACAGTTTCTTCATGCACTCCAGGACTTCTCCATCATTCTCTTTAGAGTTCCTCCAAAATCTTCCCCTAAGCCATCCAAAAGACCCTTCCAACATATCTGATATTTGCAAAGCACGGCAGCACCCCACTCCTGGTACCAAATCTGTTCTAGTGTACCAGCTGCTGGAATGCAACACGCCAGCATTGGCTTTTAGTAACGGTATTTATTTTGTTAGTTATTCACAGGAAAGGCATCTAACTTTCATCTGAGGTTCTTTCTTACGTGGGAAGGCTCAGAGTAATCTCTTCTGGCCTTCTCTTCAGGCCTCTGTGTTCCAAGATCTTTCCCCAGGGTGATTCCTTTGTGTATCTCCAAAGGCCTGGGCTGAGCTGTGAGTGCTGAGATGAGGTATGCCCAGCTGCTTTGGCTGTGCTGTTTTGTACTCTCTCATTTAAACATCAGCCAATTAAGTCAAATGCCATTCAGTGTAGCTGGCATGCCTCCTAGCCAAGGGCAATGTAATCAGCAACAGATGAGGTTCACATACCATTGGATCATGTCTGCAGCAACAAAATTAGGTACTTTCACCTGGCCAAGTAGACAACTGAATCTAACTACCACAATCAATAAGAGTGGGTTAACTTAAAAGCATGGTCTTCTGGGGTATATGCCACTTCAAACCATCACAGGTATAAATTATTTAAAGCCTTAAAAATATGTTATGACTTTAAGTACCCCTGCTTTTCCCTATTTCCTCGACTATCTTCAGTTTTATGGGAAAAGCTTAGCCATGAAAACAACTTAATAAGAAAGTGTAAATAATGGGAACAGTTTGTGTTTGAACCTCTGCTCCAATGCGGTTGGCTGGACATTGGTAGTGTCCTCTAATTCATGCCAAGAGAAGGTTCCATTTCTCTGTCTTTCTCCTCTAGATTGTGTGTTTACCTTGTTGTGAACTTGCCACAAGATTACTCACCTGAAGCTCTGCTAAGTGTGTGAACAATACCAGGATATGCTATTATTTTTTTAGCTCTCCAGTTCTTCACTAAAATGACACTTTCATAAATAAGCTTTGCTAAAAAATGTATAATAAAATAAAGAATAAAAGGCCTGATGCTTGCTGTTGAAATAAAATGTTTAAGGCAAAGCTGATAAAGCTTCCTCCTCACAGACAGGGCTGGAAAAGGAAGCTTTTTACTCCCTCTTCATGATACACAAGTTCCAAAGTAACTGACCCTCAGAATGTCAGTCGTGCTGCACTTATAACTGGATAATTGGTGCCAGGGTATGCATCTCTGCAGTGAAATAGGTTCAGGAGCATCTGGGAGGGGTGCAGAGAGTCAGAAAAGATGGGTTTGCCAGTTCCCAGCTGCCTGTCTTAGTGTTTTGCTGATTTTCTCTCTGCCTTGTCTTCTCTAATGATCCTGGAGGCTTCATCCATGCCTGTTACCCTGGCTAGGACCTTCTTTAGAGCCATGTCCTGAAAAGTTAAGCAAATAAAGAGGAAGATTCCTATTTTTATACATCTGAAAAGAATGGCCTATGCATCATGCTGAAATGCCAGAATCAACTTCAATATTTTTTCTTAGAAAAGAGAAATTTTCATCAAATACTGAAGGTGTAAACAGCTTGTTCTCATCATCAGATGTTTGACAGAGAGGACTGTAATGTTGTGTGGGATAAAATCTTCCTGGATAAATTTTCCAAGGCTTGATCAGAATCCAGACCAACTGGACAAGAGGATGAAAGCAGGACACCTAAATTTTGGGAATTGTCAATTGTTAGTGAACCAAGGAATCACTAACAAACTGAAAGGAAAGGAATGAAATCACTGAACTGTGGAGGTTGTAAGAGTGGAAACTGAAATTTGCATTTCCCTGATTTAATACTCAGAGCAAAATTAGGAATTAAACTCATGACACTGTCCAACCAATTTTATAATGGTTTGCTAAATCCAAGAAAGCAGGCTTGACTTGTGTTTTAGGACTGGATGAAAAGTAACTGAAGATAAAATCATGGGGTTATTTGAAATATGTACTGCATATCATGAGTTACAAAATTAACAGAAAAATGAAGTCATTATTTTTTCCTTAAAAATAAAAATGATCTACATTTTTATTTTATCTATTTCAAATACATAACTACTTTTTTGTTATTTCCATGTTTTAAATTTATTTTTTATTGGAAACCTTCAAAAGACTACTCTGTTAATTACTTACTCAGTTAATAGTAGCTGTTGTAAATGACAAACAGAAAGCTATCAGTTATTTGATCATAATGCACACTAGGTTTTCTTTCTGTATGATGGCTCTATGCAGGTTTGGTTGATGCTTTTGTTTGGCTTTCCTTCAAAGAGTGATTCAGGAACCTATCTAACTTGGCTTTTTTTTGTTGTTGTTTTTGGCATGGACAGGCACCAGGAAATGAACCAAGGGCTCCAGCATGGCATGGTAGGTGAGAACTCTGCTATCTAACTTGTTTTGAGGCATAATCATGCTTAACATGTGACGTGAATTATGGGAATGGTGTCTTGGCCTATTACAGTGATTGTAAAGGGAGAAAAGTGTGGTGGCATATTAGGAGGATACTCTCACCGACCAGATATAGGGCAAATGTCACTTCCACACATATTTGATTGGTCAGTATTCTTTCCAACAGCTCAAACTAATGTCAACCATGCTGAGAATGAGACTTTCATTGAGTGACTATTGGCAAGAGGAAATGAGTTCTGGGACTGACTACATTCTTCACACTGGTGCTATATTAAAAACAACCAATACTCTTGCTTGCACACACTTTATTCTGAAATATGAATACGGTTCTGATTCCAAATATTAAACCCACAGAAGGGAACTGAGGAAAATGTAATATGGACTTCATTCCTTAAGATTCATATTATTATTGCTTTTATAAAAAGGTATCTTGCCTGATTCTCAATGTATAGACTAAGGTTGGAAAATCACCAAGAGTATGGAAAGGTGGTACTCATTGTAACGATCTAATAATTTTGTATTGCCTGAGAAAGACAAAGAAACAATCATTAATTAACTCTTTTGAGGTACTGAGTAACACTGGCAAGCCAAAAACTAGAGAACGAGGCCCTGGTTTCTCATTCTGACACTGTAAATTCAGCAAATACAAGCTTCAAGACAATGTGTCTAAAATTAAAGGTTTTTTCATTCATTTAATATGCCACACAATTTCCAGTTATAACTTTCTTTGTGGAGCCATGAACAATGTACATGTCCTGTATGAATATTCAGTATCAGTTAATGTTCTACTTTCTTTTATTATTACCATGATTTCTCTTTGCATGAATATTTATTCAGCTCCTGCAATGGTAGATGTTAGGTTAGGTTCTAAGGAAAAAATATTAGGCAAGTTATGCTCTCCTCCAAGAACATCTTATGGACTTCTGGGAAGCTATTCTAAAGAGAAAATAGCATAGGTAACCAGAGTCTATACCCTCACTGCGTTAAGGGCAAAGATAGCCATACTAAGTCTATAAAATGGTTATAAACAGTGACCCAAAGTCTCAGCCTTGAACATCATGACCTTCAATCTGCAAGAGTTCTTAGACTTTTGAATGTCATAATTTTAGAAATTTATACTGTAAGGGGTCCTACTATCTCATACCTTGATAGAAATGAAAGAAGATATCAACAAACAAAGTAACAGGTCAGTATGCAAATGAAAATTTCTTTGCTCTAAACCAGCAATCAGATATTGGTGTTTGAGGTGAAAACTGATTACAACATTAAAGTAGACTCAATAAAAAAAGCTGAGGTATGCCTGTATTGATCTTACAGGTGACTTGGGGACCAATGCTTATTTTTAGTTTTTCTAGTAGATATTTTGTTGTGCTTTACCAAGCGGCTACTCTTTATTGTTTCAACCCAACCTTACTTTCTTAATTAGGAAAATGATATCATATTTGTACAAAAAAGAAGTTAAAATGACTTGTTTTACTGCACTTCATTTTATTTTACTTTGCAGAGATTGCATTTATAGAAACAGAAGTTAAGTGGCAACCTTGAATCAAGCAAGTCTAGCAACATCATTTTTCCAACAGCATATGCTCACTTCATGTCTCTATGTCATGTTTTGGTATCTCTCAATATTTCTTATTTTTCATTATTATTATATCTTCTATGATGATATGTGATCAGTGATTTTTGTCATTACTGCTGTGATTGGGGAGGGGAACCATGAACTGCACACCTAAGACTATAAACTTAATGGATAAGTGTTTTATCTGTTCCAACTGCTCTGCCAACTGACTCTTCCTCCATTTTCTCCCCTTCCTTCATCCTCATTGTCCCTGAAGACACAATAATATTGAAATTAGGCCAATTAATAACCCTATAATGGTGTCAGTTTTCAAGTGGAAGGAACATCTAATCCAGAGGAATGTCCTGTCTTCAATTCTATTGCAAGAGATGAGGAGGATGGATAAGAAAAGTTTTATTGGTTCATAAGGCTTAAGCAAAGGAGCTGAAACCATAACATGAAATTGCAAGATAAAGCAGAAAGTGTTGATGTAGAAGCTGCAGAATATTTTCCAGAAGATTTAGCTGATATAAACAATGAAGGTGGCTACACCAAACAACTGATTTTCAATGTAGACAAAGTAATATTTTATTGGAAGAGTATACCATCTATAGCTAGAAATGAGAAGTTAATGCCTGGCTTCCAGGCTTCCAAGGACAAGTTGACTCTCTTGGTAGGGCTTAATGCAACTGATAACTTTTGGTTGAAGCCAATGCTCATTTGGAACTCTAAAAATCAATGAATCCCTTAGAAATTGTGTTGTTTATTTTGTCTGTGTTCTAAAATTTAACAAACAAAACCTGGATGACAGAGCATTTGTTTACAACATATTTTACAGAATATTTTAAGCCCACTGTTTAGAACTACCATTCAGAAAAAAATATTCCTTTCAAAAAATTACTGTTCATTGTGTATGTACTGGCACCCTAGAACTCTGATAGAGATACACTATGAGAATCATGTTGTTTTCATGATTGATAACATAACTCCCATTCTGCAACCCACAAAACAAAGTGTCACTTCAACTTTCAAGTTTTATTATTGAATAATTAAACTTTGTAAAACTAAATGCCACAGAGAGTGATTTCTCTGATGGATCTGAACAAAATAATTTGAAAACCTACAAAAGGAATCACCATTTGAGATGTCATTAAGAATATTTATGATTCAAGGGAGGAGCTCAAAATATGAAAATTAACAGGAGTTTGGAGGAAGTTGGTTCTTACCCTCATGGAAGACTCTGTGGGTTCTAGATTTCAGTGGAGGAAGCAACAGCAATTGTGGTGGAAATAGAACTAGATTTAGAAGTGGAACCTGAATATGTGACTGAATTTCTGCAATCTCATGATACATTTTAAATGGATGAGGACTTGCTTCCTATGGATGAGGAAAAAAAGTGGTTTCTTGAGATGGAATCTACTTTTGAAGATGCTTTGGGTATTCCTGATTATGACAAAAAGTGAACTAGAAAATTGCATAAACTTGGTTGATAAAATAGCTACAGGATTTGAAGGTAGTATTTACAATTTTTAAAGTTCTACTGCAGGTAAAATGGTATCAAACAACATTATATGAGACAGAGAAATCTTTCATGATATAAAGAGTCTATTGATGCAAAAGACTTCAATGTTGTCTTATTTTAAGAGATTGCCACGACCACTCCAACCTCCAGCAAACAACAACTTGATCAGTCAGCAGCCATGAAGATGGAGCCAAACCTTCCACCAACAAAAAGATTATGACTCATTAAGGCTCATATACTCGTTAGCATTTTAAGAATAAAATAATTTAAATTGGAGTACATAAATAGTTTTGTAAGACATAATGCTATTGAGCACTTCATAGACTACAGTACAGTATAAACTTAACTTTCATATACAATGGGAAATGAAAACAAATTGAGTAGCTCACTTTATTGCAGTATCTATTTTATATCAGTGGCTGGAAACTGAACCCACAATACCTGAGGTCTGCCTGTGTGATTTATTGGAATATAACCAGGAATAGCATTCCCTTTAACCTATTTAGTTTCTCACCTTGTTCTGATTTATTCTTTCTCTTGGTTTCTCTGCTTATTTGATTTTTGATTTCTTTCTCTCCCTTTCTAATTTCATCCCTATCTCTTTACATTACTCCTGAATTCTATCCACTATAATCTTTTTCTTATTTTTTCTCCCTGCTCTCTTCTCATTTTTGCTATTTCTATTTCTTTTGCTTTTTTCCCTCATTGTTTCATCTTACTCTTCCTCCCTGTGTTTTTTAAAAACTTTCTGTACATTTCATCACCTCTTTTTCTCTCTTCTTTTTGCTTCCCCATGATTTCTCTACCATTTTACATCTCTCTACCTGACCTCCATCTTTTTCTTTATTCTTTCCTCCTTTTCTCCCGTTCTATTGTTTTCCTCTTCCTTGTTAATTTACCTTCTCTGTTCATCTGCTGAAGTGTATTTCCTTATCTCAATTCCACACTCTAGTTATCCATATATA
>PVIY010058788.1:0-12323 GCA_004026745.1 Myrmecophaga tridactyla | reverse complement strand
CCCCTACCCCCACCCAGGATGTGCTATGCCCCGGTAGTGAGGGCAGGGATGAGGGGGATACTGTCCCTGTCTGGGGGCTCCTCTGAAAGGAGCCACACACTCACAGTAACCCCAATAGCACCAGCCTGAGGATGCCTTCAGGCCCCGCAACCAGGATGAAGGGGAAAGGATGTTGCAGGCAGAAGGAATAGGTCAAGCAAAGGAAAGTCAGAAAAGTTCAGGGTTTGTGGCAGGGCAGGTGGGGGCTATGCAGGCCATGTGGGGATCCATCTCCCATGTGTAAGGTTGGCTTGTAGGGTGTGTACGGGAGGAAATATGGGTGGCCAGTTTAGGGGTCCATGGTGGTGAAGGGGCCTGGCAAGAAATGTGTCTGGCCCAGAGTGCCAGGAGATGGAGCTTGGACTTTGCCCCCAGGGCAGTGGGAAGTCACAGAAAGCTTTAAGCGGGGTAGTGACAGTCAGATTTGTATGTTGTGTGGAAAATGGAGTCCAAGACAAAGGGGAGGCAGAGAGGCCAGGAGGGTGCTGCTGCTGTGGTCCAGCCTAGTGCTCTTGGTGTGTTTGAATGAGGAAGGAAGAGACACTTGTGGGGAATATTTAGGAGGAAAATCAAACTCCAGAAGCTTAGCCTGGTGCCTAGCACCCAGTCAGTTGAGCAGTATTATTAGATAGACTGTGAAGGGTGAGGGCTGGGAGGAGATGCGGGCTATAGTGTCTGGGGTTGAGATGATGAGGCCTCCACATAAAAGGCCAAGGTGGGTGGGCTGTGAACATGTGGTCCAGGAGCTGTTCCACTGGGCAGATGCTCTGCAGAGGGTTCTCAAGCCAGGCCTGGCTGGGTGTCCTGGGCTGGGCATCAGGACACCTGGGCTCTAGCCCCAGCTCAGTACTGGCTCGTCGCATGAACTAGGGCAAACCATGCCCTCTGGACCACACTTTCCTAAAGCGGGAATGGTGATGACTGTTGTACTGTGAGATGGTGGATTTAAAATACTCAGTGTGATGGGGGAAACGAGGGGGGTGGGGGTAGGGAGAGGCAGCGGTGGCGACAGGATGGAGGGGTATTCATAGTCTGACTCAGCAGGCCCCTGTGGCTGGGGACAGCTTGGGGGAAGCAGCCCTGCGGGTTGTGTGGTGACAGACATTGGTTCAGCTGAGTTCTCATGTCTTACAGCAGGAGAGGGGTCATGAGAGAAAGGCAAGGCTGTCAAAGAACATGCAGGCCCTGCCTTGTGCCTAAGATCTGTGTGCACTCAATGAGTCCCTTAATCTCTGAGTCTCAATGTCTCTTTCCAAAAATCCCTTGTTGCTATTAGGATCAGAGGGTACAATGTATCAATCACTTAGCCCAACTTTGGACACACAGTATGCTCTTAACCCCCCCACGTCATTCTTTCTTTAAATCTTTCTTTACCTCAGACATTGTATTACTGTGTTTTAAAAATGATTAGTTTTCCTTAATAGCTAAGCTTATGGTTCTTGACACCCACTATTTTAATTATTGTTGGTGAATAAGGCACCCAGCAAATATTCATGATTCTCCTGAATCTAAATTCAAAAGTCCATATTTCATTACAGCCCTATATTCAGAAAAGTTTACCTAATTACCTAATATAATTGTTTTATTTTATACATGAAGAAATAGACATCCAGAGATTATTAGAGGCATCATCTATGTCAGACACTGCTTGAGTAATTCAGAAATAAAAAGTCTTTCCAATCAACCCAGCCTTCCCTCTCTAACACCAGCTTCCACATAATGAACCTTCAACATATCAGACTCTGGGTTGGATATTGGTCCAGTTTGCTTCAGCTCCTTATTTCACAGGTGGGGAAACTGAGGCAAAGCAACAAGTTCCAGGTCCTTCAGTGACTCTGTGGCAAAGCAAAGATTTGAATTCATGCCTGGCTTCCTCCGGGGCCTGTGCTATTTTCTCTGAGTCTCAGCGGAATTACCTGACCTAGGGGCTTGGAGGGTCTGTTAGAGGAAGGTGATGGGGAAAGCTTGGTGAATATGGTGCCCCTCATCACCACCTGTCACGATGGTTCTTGCCTCCCACAGGAGGTTCTTGTTGACCTATTCTTGTTGACATAATTACCAGCTTTCTAAGCCAGAGCTCTGACCCAGCTTAGTAAGCCACTAGCACAACAGGGAGCCGTGCCAAGCAGGGATGGTGTCCAGTGTATGGGGGCCGTTGTGACCCCTAGTCTCTCTGTTTTCCAACCCTTAACATCTCCAGCTTTTACTAAAGGCTTTGAAATCAGGCAGACCTCGGCCTCCATCAGATGGACCAAGAGCAAATCACTTTACCTCGCTGAGCCTTAGATCCCAGCACGGTACCTGGAAGACAGCAGGCCGCAGGTGCCCCTGTGGGTAGCTGTGACTGTCTCTCTGCTGGGCTCATCCTCTTCCTCTCCCCTTCAGAGACCTCTCACCAAGGCCTCTCATTAAACAAAGCAAACCTGGGGATGCGGTAGGGGGCACAGGAATATCTGACCCACCCTGACATTTCTATTGCGCATCTTCTCGGCGCTTTGTGCTGATCTGGTCTTTGTGGTTGGGGGTGTCAGCAATGACTCAGATCAGATCACAGTTTGGGGAAGACAGACTTAATCACAGATCACTGACCCAGGCAGGATTTAATCAGAGCCAGACAGAGGTACCGAGGGAAACAGAGGGCTCGAGACTTGTGAGTCACTCTGACTGAGAATCTGGATTGAATGCTGGGGCAGGGAGCGTCCAAGCAGGGCCCCGAAGGACAGGCTATGCCTGGGAGATGGGGAGATGGGGATGAAGGATGCGAGGCAGAGGGAGCAGCTTGGGTGAAGGCCTAGAGGTGGGAAGTGCTGCAGATGCCCAGATGGATTTTTCTCGAGGCTTTCAAATCATGTCTATTAGTTACAGAGGCTGAAAATAAGGGCCAGTCACCCATTGGAACAAGATGGTAGTTCCCTGAAGCTGATCTGGATAGGATTAAGTTTGATCAGAATATGGGGTAAAGGATGATACTGTCCATATTTAAAAACTTCAACTTCTGTGTGAGACCAAAGGGAGAGATGCTTATTTGGTGCAAAATTTATATTTTGGGTAGTGTGTTATCTAATTTAATGTGTATGGTCAGTTTAGTTGAACATCATAAGTACATGGAATCTTGAATAGGGTATGAGATCTTGTTGGTTTGTCCAGGTTAGTGTGATGCCCCAATATATCCCAGAGTGATTTGGGCAGTGAATAAAGAAGTATTTGCAAAGTCCCCTTGGACTGGGGAGAAAGGGGGAAATATTTGGCTTCCCCATTTGGAGAATTCCTGATATTCTCACAAGCAGTGGGGACAACCAAATCAATAGGCTGAGCCCTCGATCTTGGGGTTTGCTGCTATGAAACTTATTCCCGCAAAGGATAGGCTAATCCTACTTATAATTATGCCCAAGAGTCACCCACAGTGAACTTCTTTTCTTGCTGAGATGTGGCCTCTCTCTCTCTGTAAGCCAGCTTGGCAGGTGAACTCACTACCCTCCCCACTACATGGGACATGACTCCCAGGGCTGTAAATCTCCCAGGCAACGTGGGACAGAACTCCTGGGATGAGCCAGGATCTGGCATCATGGGATTGAGAAAGCCTTCTTGACCAAAAGGGGGAAGACAGAAATGAGACAGTGGCTCATTCAGTGGTTGAAAGATTTCGAACAGAATTCAGAGGTTATCCTGGAGGTTATTCATATGCATTATATGGATATCCTTTTTTAGTTTATGATGTATTGGAGTGGCTGGAGGGAAGTACTTGAAATCATTGAAGTGTGTTAGAGTAGCCTTGATTCTTGGAGATGATTGTATAGTGATATAGCTTTTACAGTGTGACCATCTGATTGTGAAAACCTTTTGTCTGATGCTTCTTTTATCCAGGGTATGGACAAATATAGATAAAAAAATAAATAAAAGGGGGGATAAGGGGTAAAATAAATTGAGTAGGTTGAATACTAGTGGTCAATGAGAGGGAGGGGTAAGGGGTATAGGATATATGAGCTTTTACTTTTTTTAATTTCTTTTCTGGAGTGATGTAAATGTTCTAAAAATAATCATGGTGATGAATAGCAACTATGTGATGATATTGTGAGCTGTTGATTGTACAACATGTATGGAATGTATGTGTGTGAAGATTTGTCAATAAAAATATTTTTTAAATAAATAAATATATAAAATGGTAGTTCTTGCTTTTTAGTTCTCTTCTAGCTAGTTCAACACAACTTTGCCGACTCCACTCTTCCCCCAGCCTGGCTGCCCGAGAAACCCAGGGCTCAGCATGGGTTGGGCCGAGGAGCCCGAGCCCCAACTCCCTATTGGCCATTCTTTACCTACGTTCCGCATTCGTGGTGGGCAGTGCATCCATCTTCCTGACTGGAGGATCTTAATCTTAATCCTTGAGGGTCCATGGGTAGCCTCAGGGGGTCTGTGATCCCCCTCCACTCACCCAGCACCTACCAAGTGTAGACCACCGTGCTATGCCATTGGATAATGTGCCAAATGAGGCAGGCTCATTCTTTGAGTCTTAGCCCTAATGGGACTCACCAATGGAGGAAACTGTCACAGGCAATCCATAAACAAGGAAGTGAGCAGGATAGTGTCAGATAGTGAGAAATGCTAGAGTCAATTCTCACGGGATGCCTGGGTGGTGAACAGAAAAGAAAGGGAGATTCAGTGGTCGGGAAGGTATCTCCAAGGAGGTGAATGGTGAGGATGAATGGAGATGAACGGAGGGGAAGGCATTAGGCAATCTGAGGGCAGAGCAATTCAGATGGAGGGTGAAATTTTGTACGAATGTGCATTTGGAAGTTTGGGGAGGGTTCCAGTACTTTCATCATATTCTCAAAGGGACCCATACCCCCCAAAACGGGAAAGAACTGAATCTGAAGGTCTGGCTATGCTTTCTGCATTCTACTTTGAGACAGTGGCAAAACTGGGGGTGCAGGTTTTGTTCATTGACCATGTTGGCACTAAAAGGGCCCTCAGGGAAATATTCTCTAGTTAAAATAACAGAAATAGTTATTCTTCCCCAGAATAATATATATTTTTCAAGTTTGTGAATACTATGAATGATGTAACTGATCGTTTTCATCTTCATGTTTGCTTCAAAAAAGCATAACTTAATTCATTTATGCATTTTTTTCAAAAACTTTTTAAAGTGCCTACTGTGTACCAGCATTGTGTTCAGAGCTCAAAATGGGGCCAACTGTAGAAAATGATACAGATTAGCTCTTGGACTCCTTTAACCACTTTCTCTGTCCTTTTCTGCCTGCCCCATTATTTTAAAATGAGTATGATCTTATTATATTGGTATTTGTGTAAATCATCACAAATCATTCTGGGTGAGGTAGAGATATAAAGAAAAGCTAATAAAGCATAGCTGTCTACTTTGGCCCAGGCCAAGAGTAAGGGACCAGACATTTAGAGATGAGAGAGGCAGATGCCCCCGAGTCTCCATGAGCCTTTGTAAGTTTTTTTTTTTAAACAAAATTGTAATCATATACAAAAGTAAAGAAAATAACCATAGTAAACCCAGTATACTCATCACTCAAATTATTCAATTATCAAGATTTTGCCACCTTTACTCCATTTTATTTTTCTCTCCCCTTCTGTTTCCTTTGCCAAAGTATTTGACAATCTTGAT
Source organism: Myrmecophaga tridactyla (assembly GCA_004026745.1). Lineage (NCBI taxonomy): Eukaryota > Metazoa > Chordata > Mammalia > Pilosa > Myrmecophagidae > Myrmecophaga > Myrmecophaga tridactyla. Next base: position 6,658 of record PVIY010058788.1, on the reverse strand, counting down.
ACTCAAAATGTGATTGAGGGCCAGTGGCATTGACATCACTCAGGACCTTGTTAGAATTGCAGAATCTTGAGCCTCGCTCCCTGACCTACTAAATCAGAATCTGTATTTTAATGTGCTCATGTGCTTTGTTTGTACATTAAAGTTTCCAAAACATTATTTTAAAGCAAATCCCAGACATCATGTCATTTCACCCCTATTTCAGTATGCATTTCTGAAGAGCATAGGCTTTCTCTTATATGGTCATGATGTCTTTTTCACCTAACATTCCTAATAATTCTTTGGTATCATTTAATACCCAGTCCATGGTCAAATGTCCCTGACTGACTTCAAAAATGTCTTTTTTAAACAGGTTGTGTAAATCAAGATGCAAATAGATTGGATCTATTGGGCCACACAGAACCTTCGGTTGTCATGTCTCTTTTAGCCTGAAGTGCCTTCACCCACCCATCATTTGTTTGTCTTTTCTCTGTCTTTGATTCGTTACAGAACTTGGTCATTTATCCTGTAGGACATCTACATACAGGAGTCATGTCTTTGTTTTCCCATGGCGTGATCCATTCCTTTTGCCCCTAAATTTCCTGAAAACTAGAAGTTAGTGTTAATGGTGTCATTAAATTCAAGTTTAACTGTTTTGACAAGCATACATTAGACAGTTTCGAGGATTTTGCCACACTTACTACATTTATTTTACACCCTGTTTTGTTTCCTTTGCTGAAGTTTGTTTAAGCCTTGCTACTCCAAACGCAGTCTTAGAATGTGCAGCTTCGGCTTATTTTGTAGTTTAATTCTACTGTTGTCAGACAACATATTCTCAATTATTTCAATCCATTGAAATTAATGAAGCTTACTTTATGACCCAGCAAATGGTCAATTTTGGTAAATGTGCACTTGAAAAGAATATTTTTCCATTGTTGGGTGTGGTGTTTCATTTGTCAGTTAGGTCAACCTTATTGTGTTGATCTTCTATGTGCTTATTAATTTTTTGTCCGCTTTTATCAGCTAATATGACAGTTTTATTAAAGTGTCTCATGTCAGTTGTGAATTTTGTATTTTTCCTTTTAATTCAGTCAAGTTTTGCTTTGTATATTTTGAAGTGTTGTCATTGGATACATAAGGATTTTAAATTGTTCTATCTTCCTGGTGAATTGACCCCTTATCATAAAGAAATGTACCTTTTTCTCTTGTAATTTAAGGCTTCTTGTCTTTTAACTTTTCTGAGTTCTTATATTTAAGGTGTGTCTCTTATAAGCAAGCAGCATAAATAGATGGATTTAGCTTTTTAAAAATATCCATTCTGGCAATTTTTATCTTTTATTTAGAGTATTAATCTACTTGCATTTAACATTATCACTGCTTTTATTGGGTTTTGGCTACCATTTACTATTTTTCTTCTTTTTGACATTCATATTTTTATGTTCCTTTTTCTCTCCTTTCTTAACTTTATTTCCCTCTATTATTTGTTGCTTATGCATTTATATGTCATTATTTTAGTAGTTACCCTGGAGATTGTAACACATCCTTTACTGATTACTGCCTAAAATAAACTCTTAAATTTTTCACTTCTCTGGTAAGGCTAGAACCTTAGAATATTATATCTGTTACCCCCTTCATCTTTTATGATATTATGTTATCCTCTACAAATATTTTAAGTCCCCAAAACATTACTATTATTATTTTTTCTGTTAGGATTCCTTTATATGTACCCACATATTTACTCTCTCAGTTGTTCTTGATTCCTTCCTGCAGTTTTGTGTACCATCTTGAATCAGTTTTCTGCTATCTGAAACATTGAATTTGTATTTCTTTTATTGCAGGGTACTGGCAATTTGATTCTCTGGTTTTTATCTAAAAAATACCTTTATTTCATGTTCATTTTTTTTTAGCGATAGCAGCTTTATTCATAATAGCTAAAAAACTGGAAAAAACATACTTCAATGGGTGAATAACTAAACAAACTGAGATACACCCATGCCATAGAATAATACTCAGTAATCAGCAAAGAAATGAACTACTGATGCACACAACATGGAATCACTTTCGTTTTCAATGAATGGCTTAGAGAGCAGAGAAGAAACAATACAAACATTTTAACAACCAAGTACAGAATACGTTTTTGACAAAAAAAAAAAAAAAAAATCGAGGACAGTGAGGTACCTACAGGTCACTTGCGTACAATTTCTTCTCCAGTCTCTTAAGTACAATTGGTTTACATAACACTTAAATTTAACTTTACAAAAATAGATTCCAATATCTGAAGTCCAGATTTTATGGCTGTAGTTTTCAATAAATTAGCATGCTTCCCAATGATGCTTATATAAGCTGGTGGTTATTATGTATCATTGGAAAGAAACAAATTAATACTCTCCCTTTGTTTTAACAAATTTTCAATATTACAGTTGGTAAAGAATATGTCAGTTTACCCTTAGGAGATATATTAAAAATTGTTATAGAAACTTTCAAATATTCCCAAGGCTACCTTGTATCATTGAGTCTCTGTTGTTTGAAGAGGTCAGTATTTTGATGTTTTCCCCATTACTGGTTACACTTCATCACTTTCTTGCCAGGAGGAATTGATACTCAATGTGGAATGAATTTCAGCTGAAAGGTTTTCCACATGCATTCTATTTATAGAGTTTCTCTCCCACATGAGTCCTCTGATGATTAGTAAGGGATAAGCTCTGACTAAAAGCTTTCCCACATTCTTTACATCTATCTATAAGGCCTTTCTCCTGTATGAATTCTCATATTCATAAGAGATGAACTTTGTCTGAAAGCTTTCCCACATACTCTACAGTTAAATGATTTCTCTCCAGTGTGAATTCTCTGGTGCTGAATTAGAGCTGAGCTTTGGTTGAAGGCCTTTTCACAGTCGTTACATTTATAAGGTTTCTTTCCACTATGAATTTTCCGATGTGTATTAACTGCTGAGTGAGAACTGAAGGCTTTTCCACATTCTTTACAGCTATATGGTTTTTCTCCAGTATGAATTCTGTGATGTGAATTAAGCCATGAAATCCAGGAGGAAGCTTTCCCACATTCATTGCATTTGTAGGGTTTCTCTCCTACAATTATTTGTGAATTCTTTGATGCTGTATAAGAGCTGAACTTTGGCTAAAGGCTTTCCCACATTCTTTACATACATAAGGTTTCTCACCAGTGTATATTCTCTGATATATAATAAGGGCTGAGTGGTAACTAAATACTTTTCCACAGTCATTACAACTAAAGGGTTTCTTTCCAGTGTGAATTCTGTGACATCTACTTAGCCGTGATATTGAAGTAAAGGCTTTTCCACATTGACTACATTCATAGGGTTTCTCTTCAGCATGAATTCTATGATGTTGAATAAGAGAGGAGCACTGACTAAAGGCTCCTTCACATTCGTTGCACTTACAGGGCTTTTCTCCAGTATGAATCCCCTGGTGATTATTAAGGGATGAACTACCTTTCGACATTTTTCCACATACACTGCATTTATAGGGCCTCTCTCCAGTATGCATTCTCTGATGTCCAGTAAGAGATGTGCTGAAACTGAAGACTTTTCCACATTCCCTACATATATAATGTTTCTCTACAGTATGAACTCTCAAATGCTGAGTTAAGAATGAGCTTTGGCTGAAAGCTTTTCTGCATTCCTTACATTTAGAGAGCTTCTGTCCAGTATGGATTCTCTGATGTTTACTCAGAGAAGAACTGTGGAGGAAGATTTTCCCACAAACATTACATTTGTAGCATTTACGTGCGGCACCGATTCCTAGCTGTTTAAGCAGAATTGAATACTGCTATAAATAAAGTTTCCTTCTTCTGGCAACAACTCTGGTTTTTCTAATAAGTGATGATTTTAGAATCAGATTTTTTCCCAAATTCAATACCTTTAAAGCTCTTCGCCTTTGTGTACAGTTTTTTGATGGTAAATAAGTCATCCCTGAAAGGTTTGTTCTTTTTACTTTGTTGCTTCTCTAACCTGCTCTCATATATGTAGGTTTTTCCTAACTTAAAGTGAAAAGGACCATCATCTATGCATTTTTTCTTTAGTCCTTCCTGATTTTCTTCTTTAGAAACTGTGGTTTCAAGCAAGCTCTCCTGTTCTAGACATGTGCCTTAGGAACTTTTTCCACCATCCAGGGATTTCCTCCCTGCTGTAACTGAGAGATAACCTTTGGTTTGGAAAATGGAATTCCCAGTGACACCAGGTTGCTGTAGTTTTCCAACATCACCTCCCAGTACAGGGCTCTCTGGGCAGGGTCCAGGTACACCCACTTATCCTGGCTGAAGAACATGGCCACATCCCTGAATGCCACATGCTCCTGAGGCTGGACTGGCAGCAACCATGCGGCCATTTCTCTTTCCCTGCTGCCCCTCTCAGAGAAAGGCAGAGCACCCACAAGGCACCCTGAAACTCGCCCCGGTTCCTTGCAAGTTGCCTGCTGGGAGCCAGGATGGAGGGTCCGGGGGCGGCCACAGGGCAGTGGCATCTTCTGGCCCCCACAGGCGACGCCACGTCCACCTGCCGAGGCCTCAGCAGCTCGGGCATCCAGTGCAGGGCCTGGGTGGGACCCGCGCTGTGGCCGCTTGCCACCCCCAGGCCATTCACCGCCCTGGGGCCGCCATCCCTGCTCATGCACCTGGGTCTACCGCCGGGGCCTTGGAGCCGCAGACCTCATGTTCATTTTTGAAAGATATTTTCGTTGTGTATTGAATTCTAGGTTGGCATTTTTTTTCCTTCGGTCCTTTAAATATGTCATTCCAGTGTTTTCTGTCTGCCATCGTTTCTGTCACAAAACAGCTGTTGGTTTTATTATTAATTGTATAAAAAAAATTCAGAGACACCCTTTTGCCTCTATCCCTGTCCCCTCCACCCAATTTAATTAACTTTTAACCTATACTTCCAGTTGTTTATATGAATCTGTACACACATATTTGTTTGAATGTATCTCCTTCTTTCCCTTATACAAAAGTCAGCATAGTTCATATTACCTATCCGTCACCTAATGATTTTAATTTGATCCTAAAATCTCTGCTACTAAGTGAAAATCCACAACTGAGAAAACATTTTCTGTAAATTTCAGTATAACTTTTCTGTTGGGCGGTGAGTGGTTTTTCAGATCATGTCTGATGGCTCTGCTGATTACAACAGAGAACGTGGCGGCCCAGGGGGAAGCAACCCTTTTGGTGTCATCGAGAGCAGCTGGAATAAGAATGTTAGTAACTTTGATGATATGAATTTAAAAGAATCTGTTCTTTGGGGTATCTGTGTTTATGGTTTTGAGAAACCTTCAGCTATTCGGCAGAGGGCTAGTATTCCCCGTATTAAAGGGCATGATGTGATTACTCAAGCTCAGTCAGGTATTGGCAGAGCAGCCACATGCCACATTTGCTATTTTCATCCAGCAATAGTTGGAGATTGAGTTCAAGGAGACGCAAACACTAGTGTTGGCCCCCACCAGAGAACTGGCTCAGCGAGTCAAAAGATAATTCTGCCTCTGGGAGACTATATGGGAGCAACTTGTCATTCCTGTATTGGTGGAACCAATGTTCAAAATGAAATGCAAAAACTGCAGGCAGGAGCACCACATATTGCTGTTGGTACTTCAGGGAGATATGATAAACAGAAGATATCTTTTTCCAAAATGGATCAAAATGTTTGTCATGGATGAAGCAGATGAAGTGTTGAGCCGGGAGTTTAAGGATCAAATATATGAGATTTTCCAATAATTAAATAAAAGCATTCAGGTTGTCCTGCCACAATGCCAACTGATGTGTTGGAAGTTATTAAAAAGTTCATGAGAGATCTAATTTGAATTCTGGTGAAGAAGGATAAATTGAAGGAATCAAACAGTTTTATATTAATGTTGAAAGAGAGAAATGGAAGTTAACTACACTTTGTGATTTGTACAAGACAGTGGCCATTACGCAGGCTGCCATTTTTCTCAATACAAGGTGCAAGGTAGACTGGCTTACTGAGAAAATACCTGCCAGGGACTCCATTTTCTGCACTGCATGGTGATAAGGACCAGAAGGAAAGAAATGTTATCATAAGGGAATTCTGATCAGGGTCGAGTCGTGTTCTGATCACTACTGAATTGTTGACTCACAAGATTGATGTGCAACAAGTGTCTCTGGTTATAAACTATGACTTACCTACCAATTGTGAAAACTATATTCACAGGATTGGCAGAGGAAGTCAATTTGGGAGGTAAGGTGTGGCTATTAACTTTGTTCCTGAAGAAGACATTGAGACATTCTGCAATGTACAGTGGAGGAAATGCCAATGAAAGTGGCTGACCTTATTTAATTCCTGGGATGAGATAGTTTTTTTTTTTAATAAACTTTTTTTATTAATTAAAAAATATTAACAAAAAACATTAAGATATCATTCCATTCTACATATACAATCAGTAATTCTTAATATTATCACATAGTTGCATATTCATCATTTCTTAGAACATTGGCATCGATTTAGAAAAAGAAATAAAAAGACAACAGAAAAAGAAATAAAACGATAATAGAGAAAAAAAGATTATACATACCATACCCCTTATCCCTCGCTTTCATTGACCACTAGCATTTCAAGCTGAATTTATTTTAACATTTGTTCCCCCTATTATTTATTTTTATTCCATATGTTCTACTCTTCTGTTGATATAGTAGCTAAAAG
>PVIY010058787.1:0-12314 GCA_004026745.1 Myrmecophaga tridactyla | reverse complement strand
AACTTTAACTTAACAGCTGACTTTAAGAGAGGGAAATTATCCTGGATTATACAGGTGAGTCTCATCAATATAATCAGAAGGATTCTTCAAAGTGGAAGAAGAAGGCAGAGCAATCGGTCAGAGAATGAGACAGAAGAGAGGTCAGTATTTTATGAATGGGAAAGATTCAGCCCCCATTCCTATCTTCTAAGATAGAGAAAAGGGGTCATGAGCCAAAGAGTATGGGAAACCTCTAGAAGCTGGAAAAGGCAAAGAAAAAGATTCTCCTTTAGAGCCTCCAGAGAGGAATGCAGACTTGCCAATACTTTTATTTCAACCAAATGAGAAATATGTCAGCTTTCTAATTAACAGAACTATAAGATAGTAAATTTATATATCATACTATTAAATTGCACAATTAATTTTTTTTTTGTAGTTATTGGTCAGAGTAGCAACAGAAAAGTAATATAGGTATGTTCTCATGATCAACACGTAGGGCAGGTGGATCAAGTAAGAGGGAAAAAATGAACTGTGATGTAGTGATAATGAAAGCCTCAGCCAAACATATAGGGAAGTCTGGAGCTGAAAGCCTTTTGAGGTTGCACTGAATTGGTGTGAGGTGGGTAAGCTCTAGACTACTGCATGGATCAGATATGATGGGGACTGGCTTGGGAAGGTATTTGATTAGGGGTAAGTAAACCCTTATTAGGCAATAAAAGAAGCAGAGGGCTGAAGAATCTCAGTCAACAACATTCCCAGTAGCTGTGGGGATGAGTGATTCAGATCTATGGAACCCAACGTCATAAACTACAAAAGCCCACCTTGGGTATAGATTTTCTATAGTGTAGCTACTGTGCAATTTTCACTTAATCCTTTAGGAATTTGCCCTTTGTTCCTTCTTGCCTTTGACTTGAGAACCTTAAGACACAGAGAAACATTTATATTCTTTCCTGTCTTTGAAATACAATTATCCCTTGTGTTTAAAGATATATCCTAGGCTACCGAGTCTACTACTGTAATAATTGCCCCTGTTGCTTTTGGTGTAAAAATGATTCACTTATATTTAAAATCAATTTTAATATTTCTAGGGAATTTTTGGAATGGCAGTAATTACACAGAATTCCATCTTGACAACAGAGCCTGCCATGTTATTTTCTAAAATCATGTGCAACAAAATTTTTTAGCATCTCATATTTGAAAAGAGGTCTGAGCAAAGTCATTCTTTTTGTAGGTATTTATTTTCGATAGTTTTAATCATAAAATTGTTTTATGGTCATTATTTAAATCTTTTGAATACCATAAATTAGAAGGAGAAAATTAATCTTATGTATAATACAATGACCCATGACTTGACATTTTGATGCTGTTTCGCAACATGTTGTTGTTGTATATAATGATTTATGTTATTGGAATTATATAGTATATTTTTATGTATTTCCATGTATATATATAAATAAAGCAATGTACATTAAGTTTAGATTTCTAATGTACTTTTATTTTAATGGCAGTCTAATGATATCTTCAAATTAATACATTTTTGTCTACTTAAGGATTTCCTTAGTTTTTATAATTCAAAAACTATAAGAATCTTGTGCACAGTAATTAAAAGGTGATTCTAAAATTTACATTGCAAATAAATGAAATAGATTAAATTAAATATATATGAAAAATGGAAACAGAGTTTTAGGTTTCATGCTTCCCATATTCAAGATTTGTTATAAAGCCAAAATATGAAGACAATGTGCTATTGGCACATGATGGAAAAACAGACAAGTGGAACAGAAAAGATAATCCAGAAATAAATCCACATTAATAAGTTCAACTGATTTTTTTCAATTTTATTGTGAAATATTAACACAACACACAAACCTTCTAAAGTACATAATCACTGGCTAACAGTATCATCACATAGTTGTGTATACATCCCCATGATCAATTTTAGAACATTGTCATTACTCCATACTTTAGTTTGCTAAAGATGCCAGAATGCAATATACCAGAAATGGAATGGAGTTTAAAAAGGGAATATATTAAGTTGTAAGTTTACAGTTCTAAGGACATTAAAATGTCCAAATTAAGGCACCTGCAAGAGGTTACATTCAGTTAAGAATGATGCCATCTGGAACACCTCTGTCTACTAGGAAGGCATGTGGTTAGTGTCTGCTGGGGTCTTCAGCTTCTGGACAACTCTGTCAGCTGGGAGGACACATGATAATGTCTGCTAGCTTTGTGTCCTGGCTTCTCATTTCCAGTGGTGTTTTCCTTCTGCATTTCCAAAGGATTCTGGCTGTGTGGGTGCTACTGGCACTATGGGCTCTGAAGCTCTTTAAAAAGTGGTTCTCCCTTAAAGAACTCCAGTAAAGAACCCCACCTTGAGATACATCTCCATGGAAACTACCTGATCAAAAGGTACCACCCACAATTGGGTAGGTCACTGTTGTGTTTCGATGTTCATCGCAGAGCAAAGATGAGACCAGCGAGATAGATGCATAAAAGGAGTACAGCAGGCTACTGCTTGCTCAGGCAAATAGCAGCCTCACTGCTAACTCCATGAACTTTTATTTTAGTTTCTTACACAAACAACAGCTGTGAGTATGAGCACAAAAACAGGCGCACCTTGAGACTTGTTTTGTTACATTCTTTAAGCAAGATAGCCAACCTGTGATAGCCAGTTTTATTTACAGCCAGTATGCAGAACTCCCTGGTCTTCCTTCACCTGAGGCACTTGCAGTACATCCTCAGGTCAAGTTTGTCCTTCTCTTAATTCCTTAACCCTTCATTTCCCCCTTCTTTGAATAGCATGAAGCATAACTGAGCAGACAGCAGCTCTAGCAGAATTTACTTGTTGCTGGTGTTTTGCGCGTGGGCAGACTAGATATAAAAGTTGAGTACAATGACAATTAGCATAAATCTTGTAGTCAATCCCAATAACCCCTTAATATGTTCTACAGGATTTAATTTAGACAACGTTTCCATCATTCCCTTTAAGATTTCAGGCCCTTTAAGTTTTTCTAACTGTTGTTCAAAAGTGGTATGAATTTTGATCTGTAAATCAATAATTTGTGCAGTTAAGTTATCATGATTTAGCAAGTGTTTACGTACCCTATCCCAGGGAAATTCAGTTTCATTATACGGTACTGGAGTAATACAATAAGAAGATTGATTCCAATCACATCGTAAATTTAGTCTATATTTAACACTTTGTAGTTCGTCGCCTAATAACACCATGGCTTGATTTAGATCCGCTATTTCAGCTTGCATTTCAGCATCAATTTGTCGTTGTGCAGTCCATGGTTGCTCAGATTGTTGATGCCATGTCCATACAAAATCTGCAGTTTGAATACTCTGACGCAGGGTGAACCCAGCGGCTGCAGGTGTAGCTATAATGGCTATAAGTCCCATTATTACTGTAATAATTGGTCCAATAAATCTTTTTGTTCAATGTAATAATTGTTCAGCTATATCTTGTAATAGTCTGATAGCAGGGCTGTCCTGCCAAGGCCATGATATCTACACTGGCATCCATATTCCAGTGCGAGCTCGTAACAAATAGAGACTTTCAGAAGTCAAATTAATATTTATAGAAGCATTTATACAAGTAAATAAAGAACAGTTAGGGCAAGAAATTTCTCCAGTGGTCTGGATTCCAATAAATTTTTCCTTTAAGTATCAAATATGGTATTCTAATACATGCCTGTACATAATGCGTAAGATTTCTTGTAAATTTTAATGTGTAATTTCCAGATGCATTTGTCATACTACCAGTCCAAGAGCTCATGGTTGCTAATGCAGCCCCTAACTTCCAAATATGTGGTGACTGGGAAACCCTACAATAAATGGATTAGGACTAGAAAACCCTCCACTATGCCATACTATGGATTCATTAGCAGTGGTAGAAATAGAGTTATTTTTCTTATGCCATCTTAAATCACTTCCCGATTCTTTCTAGCAGGAGGAACCATGAGGGCTCCAATCATTGACACTTCCATGTGAAGTATTAACAAGAACCCGCTGAAATTCCCCTCAACATCTCACCCAATGAACCCATTCTGACATCTGGGAGAAGGTAGAAATATGGCATGGGGGCAAATCTGGTGGACCAGTTGTTTGATTCATGAGATTCCCAAGAAAACCCTTGGCTGATAAAATAAAAATTTACCTGACCAAATTATGTTTTGTAGAATTTCTCTGAATAGCTAACCATGCTTGGTATTTGGGTTTTAAACAATGTGCACCAGATCCTATACATATGGGAGGTCCAGTAACCCCTGTAGTGTATTTTGTTACATTCATCCCTTCTTCACTCGGCTTTAAAGGCCCTTGAGTTTCATAAGAGCCTGGCATTCAACCAGTCTCATTTGTATAAATACTACAGTAATGTCAAACCAGGAAACTCCTCTCATCAAGGGAGGGTTAGCATTATAAGACCAATAAGTGTATTTTCAGCACAGCAGAGATTTACCTGTACAGAAACTATAGCAAGCATAGCTAGAAATAAAGATGAAGCCGTCAAGGGAACTCCCTAACATTTAACCATCTGTTCTCCTTCTTGGGTAAGCTTTTTCAGCTGCCCCCAAGTAGGTGGAGAAGCTCTAGTTATTTGAGGCAGTGGAAATTGAAATGTTGTGCCTCTTTTAGTCACTCTCAGCTTCGCCATTCCATGCTGAAGATTTACCACTGGTTCCTCTCGCTCCCTCTTCTGAGCCATGTGTTAGCTTCACTCGTTTATCCAGGACCCACAACATTTTTGTTCCTGTGGAAATATAAGCATAGCCTCATCCCCAGTGAATGACAGTAGCTGGAGCCCAAGTATTGGTTAGCATATCAAAACATAAGATTGGTTGTTGTAAATTTTTAGGTTTTTCTCTTACTCAGTGTTTTTGTGCAGGTGTTAAGGTACCAGTATTTTTTGTGAGAAAATTTAATGTAAAAAGGGCATTCAGCAATCTTTTCCTAGGAGAGTCTAACATATCTCCCCCTTTTGGTTTAAACAACATTTCTTCTAGAGCACGATTTTGTCTTTCAATTATGGCTTGGCCAGTACTATTATAAGGAATTCTGGTAACATAAGTGACATTATATGTGTTTTAAAAAGTTTGGAAATTTTGAGATAAATATGCAGGGCCATTGTCGGTTTTGACAGTATGAGGTTTACTGAGTACTGCAAAGGCTTCTAAAAGATGGGTAATAGCAGCATCGGCATTTTCTGAAGTTAATGCTGTAGCCCAGGAATACTGAGAATATGTATTAATAGAGTGATGTACATATTTCTGTTTTCCAAATTCAGGAACAATGGTAACATCCATTTGACAAATATCATTGGGCTGATCCCCACGAGGATTAACTCCAGCAGGGAGAGAAGGCAGTGCAATTTGCTGGCAAGTGACACATGAACGAACGATGTGTCTAGCTTGTGCCCAAGTATGATTGTGAGAAGCTTATAGAGAACGAGCATTGGTGTGATATAAAGTGTGTTCTTCAGAAGCTGATTGCACAGATCCTACAAGAGTGTCAGTATGACAATTACCTGCTGTCAGTGGTCCAGGGAGGTTGGTATGGGCCCTAATATGAGTAATAAAGATAGAATGAGTCTGGTTTCACATTAAATATTGCAGTTGAGTAAAGAGAATAGTTCATTCTTCTGTAGAAAATGGCAACGTTACCGTCTCGATCATTTGAACAGTATAAGCAGTATATTGAGAATCTGTAACAATGTTGATGGGACAAGAATTGACATCAGTTAATAAGAGAATAACAGCAAATAATTCTGCTTTTTGAACTGAATCATAAGAGCTTTGTACCACATGAGAATGCACAAAATTAGAATAACCAGCTATCCCTGTTTATTGGCATCTGTAAAATAAATATCAGCATTAGGAATCGGTTGAGGAGAAAGTTTTTGGTAATATCCATTGAGTTAACTTTAAGAATTGTAATAATTTATTCTTTGGATATATGTTATGAATTTTTCCAATATAATCACTGAGACAATTTTGCCATTGTTCATTAAGTGTCCAGTGTTGAGTGATTTCTTTTGAGGAAAATGGCACAACTATGGTTTCAGGATCTTGGCCACATAATTGTCGTAAACGTACATGCCCTTTGACAATGATTTGAGTTCTCGGATTTAAATAAGTTTCCAATTTTTTTACTTGTTTGTTAGGTAAAAATAACTACTAATAATATTCTCATTCTGCAATAGCAATCCAGTAGGAGAATGGGGCGTGTGAAAGACAACAAGAGTTAAATTAGTATAATCATCTATACGATCCAGTGTGCATTATGTATATGTTTTTCAATTCATTGTAATTCAATCTCTGCTCAGGAGATAACTCCCTAGGGCTATCCAACCGATTGTCGCCCTCTTATGGTGGCAGCTAATAAATTAGCATTAAAAGTGCCAGACCCCCACATCTCTACAGACTCTAATATAATCCTCAATAGTCCCTCCCTTTTGTTTCAATGGTAATAAGGCTTTCTGGCAGTCTGCATTAGCATTCTCGAAGCCTAAGGTGAGTAACAAAATACTCTGGGCTTCAATGCTCTCTATAACTTTGCGAATGGCATCATGCAATCAGGCAAGAAAATCAGTATAAGGCTCATTGGGACCCTGTAAAAATTTTGTAAAGGATTTTTCAACCTGACCAGAGGCCTGCAACTTCTGCCATTCACGCAGACAGATGTCACGGATTTGAGCTAGAGCATCATCACCTGACATTGATTCCACAAAGATGCTGCTTCTCCAGTACCAGTCAATTGCTCAAAAGTAGCACCAGGGGGATTGAGAGTTGCATTCAACCGACTCACTCGTTCTGCTTCATCTTGCCACCATGACTTAAATTGCAAATATTGTCCTGGATCTAAAACAGTCTTAGCCAATGTTTCCCAATCTTGAGGAATTAAAAGATTATCCTTAGCATATGCGCCAAGCAAACCATGGGCATAAGGAGAATTGGGACCATAGTTGGTCACAGAAGTTTTTAACAATTTCAGAAATTGAAAATCAATGTTCCGATGTGCAACATGAACAAAGCCTCGAGGAAACTGAGCATTAGGGGGTTGGTGCACCCATTGAATTGGAAAAACAGATAATGGTGAAAAGACAGGGTCAGGCTCCACTAAAACATTCGAGGAGCTATCCGCATTTAAAAGAATTCTTTGTAAATCCGAAGACAAAGGAAAACGAAATTTATGTCCCGCAGAGTTTGTTTGAAAAGGAGAAACATAAGGAGCGTCAGGATGTGGTGCAGACGGCTCAAGCCGAGCAGGGAAAGCAGCAGCAGGACATAAAAGCAGAGACTGCAATTGTGAAAGCAACGTAGAAAGCTGTGACATATCAGAACTAGCAGGCTCCTTAGACTGTTTAAGAGGCTCTAAATCGGGATAAAGTTTAGGAAAATCTGGCTTCAGCATTTCAGGGAACTCTGACTCGGGTGGCGGTGATGCAGGCCATTCCTCCTCAGTTTCATTCGGAGCTTCCTCCTCCGAGTTATGACTAGTATGATCCTCGGCTTCAGCTAAAGGCAGATCGAGAAGAGTACTTCCATTTTTGCGAGGAGGACAGTGAGGTCCGTCAGCCACAGACTGTGTCTCAGACCGAGAGTCCGAGTCAGACTGAAAAGGCTGCAAAGCTAATGCCACCAAATTATATGCAGCCCAAACCTCTGCACTGATAGGATCACCTGCCTGGTGGGCTCTGCACAATGCCTTACCAACCTGTCTCCAAACTTTCAAATTCAATTGATTATGTTTAGCCAGCACAAACCAATAACAATGTTTAGTAACTTGAGCCAGTAAGTCCCTAAGAACATGTTCTTTCATTTTCACTCCCGAACTACGCAGCAAAGATTTCAAGACAGCAACATAATCATCAACCAAAGAAGGGGAATTTCCCATGACTCTGACTCCAAAGTTTCCCGAAAGTTTTGCGTATTACTGCGCAATCCAATCTCCCTTTCAGTCCAGCTCATTCCCAGTACTCACCTCGAGCCCCACGTTGGGTGCCAGTTGTTGTGTTTCAATGTTCGTCACAGAGCAAGGATGAGACCAGCGAGATGGATGCATAAAAGGAGTACAGAGGGCTACTGCTCACTCAGGCAAATAGCAGCCTCACTGTTAACTCCATGAACTTTTATTTTAGTTTCTTACACAAACAAAAGCTGTGAGTACGAGCACAAAGCCAGGCGCACCTTGAGACTTGTTTTGTTACATTCTTTAAGAAAGATAGCCAGCCTGTGATAGCCAGTTTTATTTACAGCCAGTATGCAGAACTCCCTATTCTCAAGCAGTTCAAGAAACTGTTTGCAGTTCCTTCGCCTGAGGCACCTGCTTGCAGGTCATCCTCAGGTCAAGTTTGTCCTTCTCTTAATTCCTTAACCCTTCATTTCATGCCTCCATGGAAACAATAAAAAAGATCCCACTCAGGAATACTGAATGAGGATTAAGGAGCATGTGTTTTCTGGAGTATGCAACAGTTTCAAACTGACACATTCCACCCTCTGGACTCCCCAAAGATATATTCTTTCCATATACAAAATACGTTCATTTCATTACAATATCAGAAAGGCTTAAGATATTTCAGTAACAATACAAATATAATACAAAGTCAGAAACAGACCAAATCTCATCAAAGTCAGCTGCAGTTATTGCCTGTCTTAAGGCAAAATTATTCTCTCTCTCTGGACCTGTAAAACTCAGAATAAGTTATCTGCTGCCAATATACAAAGGCCAAACAGTCATATGATACATATACCTATTTCCATAAAGAAAAATTAGAAGGAACACAGGAGCCACTGGATCCAAATATTTCCAGAAACCTTCAGGGCAAATTCCATTAGATTTCAAAGTCTGAGTCATTTATGCTCTGGGCTTTATAAAGCAGCAGCCTCACCCATTCCAAGGGCCAATGCAGTGGCCTGGCTCTCTCCAAATATGGGGTGAGAATTACAACCTTGAAGAATACTGGGGAGATCACCATTTTCTCAACTCTACCCTCTCCAAGCACTGGGGCAACACCTGGGCTCCTGCCATCTCCTGGGAACACTCAACCCCCTTAGAACAATGTGGTGGCAGCAAAGCTCTCCCCAATTCCCAAAAATGTGTTGCACCCTCTCCAAGGCCTGGGATATTGAAACTCCTATCCTCTGTCTTTGGGGTAAACTCATCCTCTCCAAGTGCATGGGTTGACCCTACTTTCCTGGCCTGAGGTTTCTTGGCTTCAGAACTTACCTTCCATGGTTCTGCCTTTGAAGTCACTTTTCATTCATTCTGTTCCTTTTCTGTCCCTTTTAGTTGAGACTGGCAGTAGTTCTGTTTATACAGATCCCACAATACTTTTGTTGGTTTTCTATATGGTATGCATCAGACAATAGGACTTTCCATAAATCCTTCCTGGAAAACTTCATCTCCAATCCTGGCTTTTTCTGAAATGGTTGAGTGATTCCATTTTTGGTTAAATCCTCACATGGGATCTCCCTCTCTGGAGGCCCATAATTTTTCAGACCATTAATTTCTGGTTTCTTTGTACCCATGAGTTCAGTCCTCAGCTTATTTCTTTCCTATTGCATTTCACCATAAGCTGCAGGAGAAACCAGGCTGTGCTTTCCACATTTAATTTGAAAATCTCTTCTACTAAATATCCAAGTTCATGGCTTTTAAAATCTGCCTTCTATCTAAAATCAGTCATCAATTTTGCTAAATGTTCTGCCACTTTAAAACAAGGATTGCTTTCCTGCCAGTTAGCAATAACACATGCATCATTTCTAAGGCCTTATCAGAGGTTCTTTAGAGTCCACATTTCTACCAAAAGTCTCTTCAAAGCATTCTAGGCCTTTTCTATCAACTCTCATAACTCTTCCAGTATGTTCCCCTTAAAAGACATTCTAACTTATTTGGTATTTGCTTTCTGCAGCACCCCACTTCTCTGATACCAAAATCTGTTTTAGTTTGTTAAAGCTGCCAAAATGCAATATTCCTGAAATGGAACAGCTTTTAAAAAGGGAATTTATTAAGTTGCAATTTACAGTTCTATGACCATGAAAATGTTCAACTTAAGGCATCAAAAATTCACCTTCACTTAAGAATGTCTGATACTGTTTGGAACACCTCTATCAGCTTGGAAGGCATGTACCTGGTGTCTGCTGGGACCTTTGGCTTCTGGACACTTCTGCCAACTGGGAAGGCATATGACAACATCTCTTAGCTCTGTGTCTTGACTTCTCATTTCATAAAGTTTCTCCAGGGGTGTTTCTTTCATCTCCAAAGTCTCTGAATGTGTGGGTTCTATTGGCACTGTGGACTCTCAAGCTTTGTCCAAAATGGTTCCCTCTTAAAGGACTTCAATAAGCAACCCCACTTTGACTGATGGAGACACATCACTAGATGGCTGTCACTTCACCTTTTTGACAAAGTGCCTTGGAACACGGATTGTTTAATGTTGAGGAATTCCCATTTATCAATTTTTTTTCATTGTTTGTGCTTTGGGTATAAAGTCTAGGATGCTACCTCCTATCACTAGGTCTTGAAGGTGTTTCATTATATTTTCTTCTACGTGTTTTATGCTATTATCTCTTATATTTAGGTATTTTATCCAATTTGAATTAATTGTTGTAGAGGGTGTGAGGTAGGGTTCTCTGTTGTTCTTTTGGATATGGATATCCCGTTCTCCCAGCCCATTTGTTGGAGAGACTTTTCTTTCCTGGTTCAGTGGATTCCCCAATCCTGGTCAAAAATCAATTGAGGGGCAAGATGGTGGCTTAGTGATGTGTGGAATTTAGTTAGTCCTCTAGAGCAACTAATAAATAGCCAGAAACAGTACACAACAACTGCTGGGGCTACATCAGTGACTAGACATTGTGTGTATACCAGTCTGGTTCAGGTGGACTCACCCAGAACTGTAAGTTCCTCAAGCCATGGAGGCCAGAACCTCTCCCTCATGGGCCTGGCAGACAGTTTCCCTGAAGGCAAAGTAAACAAATTTACTAGTAGCAAGGGCTTACCTCAACCAAGCTCCACTTGTGGAATTAATGAACAGTTCTAACTACTGAAAATAGGTCACTTGCACAGATAGGTTTGGGAATAAGCACTAAAGGTACTAGGAATTTTTGCCCCAGTAGAGAACAGGTGATATCGATGGGGAAAAAGACTGTGGTTTTTTGAGTTGGACTGCACAAAATACTACAAAAATGGTTGGGGCTCAAGAAAAGGGGGCAGAAAGAGCCTGGAGATACATAGAACCATGTGCCAACTTAAGATTTTGATTGACAAACCCAAGGAGCAGGGATCTCACTCTGAATAGGCCTTTTTTTTTTTTTTTGCTTTTTTTCTACTCCTTAATAGCTGATTATGTAGAACTGGAAACCTTCTCAGGCTCCAGCACTGCCCCAGGCAAGGGTGGAATTCACCTTTCTGAGAGGTAAAGTAAACTAGCCAGGTGAAAGGAGTTAATTCCCTAAAGTTTGTATCTTCCCCAAGAGAAAGGTTGGGCCTACTTCAGTGTAATTCCCCCTTCAAGGAATTCAGGACCCAGGGACTGGAAAACTGAAGCAATTAATGCCAACCTAAAACTTCACCTCTGTCTCAACCAAGCCCCAAGCAGAAAGAGTTTGCTGAAATTAAAGGCACTACATCACTTTACACTGGTGGGAAGCCATGGGCAGACAAACCCCACATGATGGATAGGATAGGAAAAGCACAGTCTAGAGGCTTCATAAGAAACATGACAACCTGCTGGGTCTCACCCTTAGGGGAAACTGATGCTGGTGACTATTTCCTCCTTGGATGTGGTCCAGTATGGTCTGGGAAAATCTGACTGGGGTTAATAATACCTGAGGAGAACCTCCTCAAAAAAAAAATAAAGGCTCAATATAGGCAGGGCAAGAAAAGGAAAAAAGAAGAATTGAAAAATTTGGATCAGTTAAATGAACCTATTCTAGAGGTCTAGAATAAGTTGAAGTGAACATCAAAGAACAGATAGAGAACAAAGTCATGCAGCAAGAAAATCTTAGGTAAAAGAGTGAAAATAACCTTCAGGATAAACTAATTAAGGAAATGAAATGTCTATACACCAGAAAAAAATAATTAGTCAGGGCAGGCCATGGTGGATCTTCTTGCCTGCCATGCTGGAGACTGGGTTCAAGTCCTGGTCCCCAGCTATGCAAAAAAAAAGAGTCAAAATAAAAGCTATCGTCCAGTCAAAGAAACAAACCAACAATTCAAATGAGATAGAGGAGTTGAAACAAGTAATTCAGGATGTTTGAACAGACATGGAAAATCTTACCAAAATTTAAATCAATGAGTTGAGGGAGGATATAAAGAAGATATTAGGCAAACAAAAA